>VXAB01004223.1:11590-26693 GCA_013399175.1 Odontophorus gujanensis | reverse complement strand
ATCTATGAATCTATGAATCTATAAGAGGAAGAGGAAAAGCTGAAAAGAAAAAGGGAGATGGGCCTAGAAACAAAACAGCATCAACAATCTGAGAAGGAAAGCTGATTTACTAAATAAGATATTGGAAAGCAAAATAACACAATATAGTACAACATAATTGGAATTGAAGCTAATAAATTAAATAAAACGAGCAAGAGAGAGTTTCCAAGAAATGAAGGATTTATGCTAATACTGAAGGTGAGATGGCTAGGGAGCACCAGCTGCTGGTTTGATCCTAAAGGGAAAGGGCCTGTGTCTTGTGTCAAGCAAGCAGTTTTTATCTTTCCCTCTGAGCGGAAAATGGAAACATTCAAAGCAATGCAAAGACCTCTGGGGTATGTAGTTCTTCTCTTCTGAGACAGGTATACCTGGAACTATTGATGATCCATGGAGCTGGAACATTAACCCTTTAACTCCCAATGCACTACGTGATGTAATGATGTAGAATACCAATAACAAAAATCATAAAACCATGACACCTTTAATTGAATCTAGTTTTAAATAATGAAAAGCTGTTTCAAGAATTAAATACTTTTTATTAGAAAATAATTTGCTTTGAAGAAATGCAATATTTTGTCCTCTTTCCTGGTCAAGGAAATAGTTCTGTGGCATTATACTGGAGTAAAGAACTGGATTTTTATTTGAATGAACACAAAACAACATTAAATAAGAAGACTCATTTTCATTTAAATTCCAGTGTATTCCAGTGTTTTCAGTTTGGTGGGGTGTTTAATTTTCCTCACATGCAGAGGATCCTGCAAATCCCAGGTTGGATTAATTTAGGTCAGTGCCTCTGAATCTCCCTCTCAAGATAATGCACAAATTCCAGCAGGTGATGGTGTTCATCACCTTCTCCATTTTCCAGAAATCATAAACTGGTAAGGATCTATCAGCTTTCTTTACTAGTAAAAAGCCTTATTTTTCAAGTAAGTATTGGATGAGCCTGGCTACTCTTAAGGCAGACTTCTGTATTTAAATGATATCAACAGCTGCTGGGGCAATGCAGGTCACTGATGCAGAGCAAAGCATGTGTCGTATGGAAGTGGAAAAATCCTCTGATGAAGAGTTTACAAACTGGAAGAAAAAAAATCCAGAGGTGCCCAGGAGGTTTCAATCAAGTCTTCCAAAGATAGCGCTATGTATGTCCTCTCTTTGATCCCTCCTCAAATTCACTACTTTGATCAAATATCTAATTAGGAAAAGAGGAAAAGCAGACTTACGCTTTATTAGATTCTGGAGAGATTTTATTACTTACATGAAAATGTCACATAAAGGACGTTCAGGTGGGCAGTAAATAAACAGATAAGTAGATGTCCCTTTGATTCATGAGTACTGTAGCAAACAGAAGCAGAGAAACTCTGGTGAATTGGAGTGTAATTTCCATGTATTTGCTGTCCATCAATTAATCCTGTATACAACATCATGAAGCACTGTGCAAAGCATATATGTAATAGGAATAAAGAATGGGGACTTTGGTAAATTGAATTTATGCAGAATAAAGGAATACACAATAAAGGAAGGTAACAACGGCATTTTGAATTTAGGTCATTCATGTATTACATGAATGTCATTCCAAGTATAGGAAAAAAATTAATCTTCATATTTTCTTTTTAGTTGCTGTCGTGCATTGCTCAAAATGTTTTTAGTAGTGTGATTGTAGCCATTCTCCCTGCTTTCTACACTCACTGCTGCAAAGTAAGAACAGCAAATTAGATCTGATGTGTATGTTGTGGTGTAAATGTTTTTTGTTTTGTTTTGTTTTGTTTTCCTTCTGTATTACCTATGAGCTCTGTAAGTTTTAGTCAGAAATAAAATATATCCTCACATTTGCAAAGAAATGGAGTAAAGCTGGAGTTGCTCCACAGTAGCTGAGAGCAGAATTTAGATTGTTGTCTTTCCAGTCCTTAAAAATAACATTCCAAGGGGGATCAAATTTATGACAATAGAATGGTAGTCATGACAGTCTGGTTGCTTTTCAGTTTGTTTGCTGTTCTGAGTTATTGCTCCATAGGCTTCTCAAGTCCAGAGGGAGAAAAATATTGTGCTTTAATGGTTTTGCTCTCTCTGCACCCCAGTAACTCTAGAAAAAGCCTAAAATTAATTTTAAAAAGTTTTCGAACTAGCTGAATCTTGTCATTAAATTTGGCCATTGCACATGTCATTATGCTTAATGAAAGGAATGAATAAAAACTTTTTTGTTTATTCTTTATAAATATTACTTGAAAAAAATGAACACCAGAGACTGTTTATTGAGAGAAATTCTAGGAGCTGGTTGCTGTGTCAGTAAAGAAAACCTGAGACTAAAGAAGTAATATTCTATTTCCACTATTCACTCCGAATATATCTGTTAGTTTCATCAGGAAAAGATTTAGAGTGAATTTTGCAGGAACGTTCAGGTTTTTGGAAATACATTAAGTGACTGGCCAAATTTTCTTTGGTCCTTCTAGGATATATCAGGATACATCCAATAGGAAAACTTGTATAACAAGATACTGCTGACTGAGATTTGACTAGGGTTTGTGTTTGTTTTTTTGCTTGTTTGTATGTTTTGTGAGAAAGTTTGGGTAGCAGCTTGACTAGATGAGAGCAAAAAAAATGAGACACCAATTTCAGAGTATATTGTGCACCACTGACTACAATACAGATTCACATTCAGAGTTAAATACCTCCAGAGCAGACAAATCTCTACCACCTTCTCTTTGTCTCAGATTTCCTTCTGTACTCAAAACCCCTAGGTTTCTCAAACATTAAGTAGGATGAGAGGAAAACACACAGATTGAAGTATTGCAAACATAAACTCTCCTGCTCTGGTTTTAGCTCAGTCTAGGCAAAGATGGAACCTGCTTTGGAAGACAGTATAGGCTCAGTGCTATTCCAGGTATGAAATTTATACAACATTACACTGTTTTGGATGAAAGAAGTTTGATAACTCTGTGGCTGTAATATACACTACAATTAGGAGTAAATGATGGGAAGGGTGTACGTTAAAAACTCTGCTCCCAACCATTACCAATCTTGGATTTAATTACTTGATTTCATATAGATACAGCAAACTAACATAGGGGTAGTGTGGATAAGGAGGAGACCTGAAAACAAATTTTAGAGCTGCTGGGCAGTGTAGATGAATCACAAAAAAATGTCTGAGTTTAGGATAGTATTCACTGCAGTCATAGGATAAGTTCAGACAAACTGTAGTGATAGTAGAAGGCCTGTAATTCTGATCAGTTGAATGCTTGGAAGATCAGATTGATATGCCATTAGAAATAAGTTTCAGTGTTGGATATTTTCTAGAACTATTAAACAATGTTGTGAGTTATACCAGAATGGATATCTTACTGGGATTTGGTCAGTATTCTCTGCAACCAAGAACACTCCAAATACTTAGAAATATTTCTCAGAAAGAGTGGTGACGAATTGGAACAGGCTGCCCGGGGAGGTGATGGAATCACTGTCACTGGGGATTTTCAGGAGAAGTGTAGGTGTTACATCGAGTAACATAGTCTAGTGGCGTGGTGGTGATGGGTTAATGTTTGCACTAGACTGTGTTAGTGTTCTTTCCAACTTAAATCATGTTATGATTCTATGAAACAAACAAAATTGATTCTTGTCTTTATTTTCAGACTTTTTATGTATTGCATTCAATGAACACTTTAATGAAACTTTGTGAAGGATCTGCATGAAGGCTGCTCAGAATTTTAATGAAGGACAGCCTTGTTTCTCAACTGTCATCTAGCTTATATATGAATTAAGCACTGCTGTTAAGCTATGTAGGACAGTAACAGATGAACAAATGAAGAGAAATGTAATTCTAGACACTCAATGCATCACACCAAGATCAAAGTATATCTCTGGAATTGAGGGAATATCAAGCATGGATTTATATGTAGTTCTTTTATGTGTATAACATTACTCATCAGATAATTCTGTTACTTGCAGTAGGCTTTCTAATATGATATTACAAATAATGCCGTATGGAAAAACCTAACTTGTAATTTCCTTTTTGTCATAGGCACTCTGAAGCTGTGCATAGTTTATAACTTCTTACATGTACAGTCAATCACTTAACAGCACTCCTCTGTTGTTCCTGTTTTATATCTGAAAACGAGAGAAACTTAAATACAAATTTACTTAATTAAATCTGAAAAATTGTTCAAAATGCAACCTTTCAAATCCTCTATCAAGTTTTCAAAACAGTATGTTCTTATCATCACATATGGAAAAACAGCAAAAAGAAGGATACAGGAAGGAGAATGGAAGGAACAGAAAAGGTATCGTTGCAACAGAAAATCATACCATGCATTTCTCCACATTAGTAAAATCTAAAGATAACAAGTTGTTATTCTATTAGGAACAATGATATATCTGTACATACTATGAAAAGCAGGAAAAAAGAAGAAGAGTATTTTCTGATGTCTTTGTTAATCTGACAGCACAATACCTCTTCTCATTAAGGAAGATGGCTATATTCCCAGTAGGTATTGTACATTCTTTCAGTCAAAATAAAGATATAAAGTTCAATTATGATTTATGTCTGGAAAATAGGTAGACAATATGTAAAATGAAAATTTGGTATATAGCAGAAAGTTTAATAAGCCCCCTGTATAAATCACGTTTTGGAAACAAAAGCTGATCGGCTGATAAGGGTATTGTAATCAGTGGAAATGTTTGTCAGGAGAAATAATGTGTAAACATGTTTACATTAACCCTTTCTAATTACACTGTTAGCACAATGGGATTCATTTTGTAGGAGCCAACTAAAGTTTATTGGATAAAGTACTGGAAGCTTCCATAATACAGATTTATAGTTGAATGACATGCTGATTAATTGTATCAGATCAGAGAATCATATTTAAATTCTAGTGTTTTCTATTACTTATAATTTTAATTTTATAGGTTTATATCCTTTATTTTTTTTTATATTTTTCTCTTACCTCCTTCTATTATTCCTGTCTTTAGGAACTGATATGTCAATGAAATTTGAGGAGTATACCATATCTTTCTAGGTTTTCTTTTGTTTTATGAAAGAAAAGAAAAACTCCTAAATTTAAACATCATGCAAACAACAGATGCATAGATTATCTTACTGTTTTTACTATATTACTCGTGTTGGTAAAATGTAGGTGAGATACAATCGGAATCTGTTGTGTAAAGCCTTGTTTTCTACTTACACATGGCTACCTTAATCAGTGCAATTTAGACAAAGTCTGCAGTACTGACATACCCTTAAAACTCTTGTATAAAGCCCAGCAGGGAGAGTTCAGACGCACAATCCTGGATTGTACATGAAGGGATTGTTTTTGTATTTCAGTACCAGAAATATATAGTAATTGAGGGGATATCTTAACAATGATAAAAAATGCAATTTGTGCATTTCCAGAATCACTGGGCTCCCATGCAGCATAAGAATGAAAACAAGAAACATTTGGTATAGTTGTCCAGAGTGGAAGGAAAAGAGCATTTTTATGTGTTTTATTATGTCAGTCTTGTGTCTGTTATAGAAAATGAGTCACACTCTGTTCTTTACTATCCACTGTCTTTTTAAGCATATTATATATTTGTGAAGAACTGCTTCGTTACTAAGTTCCATTTTGCTCTTTCAGACAAAAGGTTCTTAATTCAGCTATCCTCAAGTTAAGTAATTTGAACTTTAGACAAATTGTAGAAAATCACTCAGAAGACTGAAAAGAATGTCCTTGTCCATCATACCCGAGATATAATAAGAGTTTAAGAAATGTCAATGAGACAGAAAGAAGTTGGCATTTTCTGTGAATAATTCTGTCCTTCACGCTGCTGAATACTCTTCTGCTTCTTCACTTCTGTCCTTGTTCATCTACTGCACTTTTCACCTCTGAACTAGGTTCATTTTAAGCAACTGCTGCATTATGTCTTGCTTGCCACAGTCGTGTTATGTGACAACTCTTGCATAGACAAAAAGCATCACAGAAGATTTATAAAAGGTACAAGGAAAATATTTTACATGAATGTTATTTGACTTAACATATATTTTTTTTAATACTAATTTTATATTTATGCCGATGACTTTCTGTTTTCAGTGGAATTTGCTGTATGTAATTTTCTTAGCAACACTAAAAATCAGCTTACTCATTTATAATTAAAATGAGAATGCAGATGCCAATTTTCAATTTGATGGATCTGCAATATCATCTATATCTTTACTGACCAGACTTCAAAGATTCCCTTTCACAAATCAAATCAATTTCTTACTTATGTATTCATTGTTCTAACCAAATCTTGTTTCTTGATTCAGAGATGTATCAAAGAAAAGGATTTTGCTTTTGTATTCCCTATGTAAAGTGGGGGACTTTTCCTTCCAGGGATCCAACATAAGGCCAAGAAACGTCAACAAATTCCAGCTGATTTTGCATTTTTCTGCACTTTAGATGTTTCTGGGCTTCATGCTACATCAGACCAATGGTAGACACCTCATAAAATTTCATTTACACAAAATGAATGGTAAGCAGAGTTAGCAACTTAAACTTTTATGTTTTAATCAACTTACTGAATGTTTGAAATCCCCGTATGTTTTAGACAATCTAAGGCATTGTGTTTCCATCAGACTTTCTTCAGCATTTCTCTTCTGTGTTACCATAGAGACTGGAGGGGAACTGTGTATTAACATAGAACAATTGCTATTTTCTTGCCAGGTAAACTAATGTATTACTTATCCCTTTTTTACCCCTAGAGTTGCTTCAGGGTCTCTCTTCATTCTTTCTTCTGATTTACCCACATGTTTTCAGTAGGAAGAACATAAGCACTGCAGCTTCTCTTCCTTCTCGTGCTGCATTCACCCTCATTTCCTTAAACCCAAATAAACATTTTCTTTAGAGAGGAAGATCTGTATGCAATTTTAAGGACATTTTTAAAGGAGGAAATACAACAAATTCAAACAGAGACATAACCTCATATATTAGTTACACTGTTTTACTGTAGGAACACAGATCAACTCTAGGGATTACGGTGCATTCTTCATGCAGATTTGACTTGAAATTCAGTTATTCTCTGATTCTGTTCAAATTCAGAATATTTGTTTTGGTTTTCAGCGCAAGAGCTAACTACCAAAAACTGCCAGTCTTTTCAAAAAGAGAATATAGCTTTCACTAGTAGATTGTTCTTTCTGTAAAAATAAAATCACCATACTATATTTCTCTTGGCAAAAACCTGTGCTAAAATTACATTATATATTATATATATACTTGTGTGACTTCAGAAGAAAAGCTGGTTTCTGAAAAAAAAGAAACTGCTGTGGTTCAGATTTGGCTATGTTCAATATTTTTGTTTCCACTGTTTCTATTTACCCGACCTTAAAATAGCAAAAAAACAATTACCATATTTGGTCTTCTACATCTCTGTAATATTTTTTTCTTCACACTTTTCTGCAGTCAAGCACTAACAATGTGTTTTCTCACTTCTGTAAAAGAAGACTGACACAGCTATGTTTTTCAACTTCTCTGTTTCCTGATATTCTGAAAGATTTCAGTAACATTCTAGTCTAGTCTTTTTTTTCTTAAATCTGTAAACATATTCTTGTCTATGACTGACTATCCTACTAATATACTGATATCATAGTTCTGGAGATGCTATTTAAATATAGTACATATCAAAGATTAACCTCAGTGTCTACTCACTGGCACCTTGCCATTAGTGAGGGTGACACCAGGGAGGGTGTCTTATATGAAAATATACTTCTGATACCAATTCTGCATTAGTAAACAAATATGAGAAATTTGTAATGTTAGCATAAGATGAGTTTTCAGCAAGGCCTTCATCTATGCTCATATAAATTCTGGAATGTATATATTTTCAGTATGATATCTGCATTTACAGTTCACATAATGTCTTATGTATGACTTTCTTATGAAAAATACAGCTGTCCGAAGTGCAGAAACTTTAAACATGAATACTGATAACAAACAATATGCTTTGCAGTCACCTGTTTATTGTCACATGATTCTTTTTGTTGCTGTTTCACTTGAGCCTCTGCTCACATACACTATTCAGACAGAAATAATTTATTGCTGCCTATTACCCCATGACTGCCTCTTCTGTTCTGCATTCCTTCTCTCACCCAGTCAGTCCTGCTCATATCTTTGAGTATGCCTACAGTTTCCACATCCTAATTCTTTTTGTTTCCAGTTTTCTAACGTTGCTGCTCTATCAGCCAGTCTCACCTGACGTTCGACCTCTCTCTACTTTTTCAAATTCTTTCTTCTTTTCACCCATAACCATGTTGATTACATTAAAGTTTGAAAAAGAGTTATCAAGAACTAAAATAACATTAATACAAAATCAGGTTCCTGTAGTTATTGAATGTTATTGAGTGTAAAATCTAGTATGGTTTCAGCTTCCAACTGTGGTTTGAAATTAAGTAGTGAAGTAACTCTCTTATTAATATATTCACATGCTGGATAAAATACTAATGTATTTCCCAAATTGATGAAATTCTAATTTATATCTTTCCACTAAGATAAAATAGTACGTTGAAAGAAGAGGTGGTTTACACAGACAACTCCTTTGCTTTATGTCATGTGGTCAAGCCAGTTTGATCTTCACTGAACATTTTGGTTTACAGAATAAATAGATAATCCAAAAATACTGTTTCTGGACAGAATGAAATCCGTAGTCTCAGCAGATGTATTTATTTTTAATCATTCCACTCTATACTTTATATACTTTATTTTATTGAAATTAGCCTTATTACTATACCTCACAACATTAACATATAGAGTTATGTAGTATATGTCTTGAGGATAAATACCTTCAATTATTTTTTCCTGGGAAACAAGGAGAATCACCTTGATGATGCTTGAGCAATAAGAACACCACAATTTTTACATCTCAGACAGTTTCAACTATGATTCAGAAGTCTTTATGCACTTAGAGTTTATCTATATCTTTCAGATATTTAATTTCTGCCCTTCCACACCAGATTACTATTTGTTTTGTTCATGAATTATCCATAAAAGCTGAAATACACAACCTATCTACATGTATCACTATAGTTACAGACACTTTGTCAGTGCCATCCTAAGGGAGGCCATTGAAGACATATTGTAATTGGATTTTATTCCTCATGATGTAAAATATTAGAATGTAAGTTTTTAATTCAGACATGCAAGGAGAAAGATTGTACATAGTACGGACAGAAAAGACAACAGAAATATCAGAAATATCTGTCAGAGATTACATAAATAGGAAAAAAAAGAAAAGAAAAATCATGAGAAACATACTGAAATGAAGTATCTTGAGAACTCTTACAGAAGTGTAAATATCATTTAAAGTGAAAAACAAAATGAAACACTGAATTAGGAAAAACAAACCTACCAATCTAACCTGGGTAATACAGATTTTCCAGTGAAATATTTATTCAGAGGGATAAAAAGGCATTTCAAAAATCTCAGATTCCTCAGTGAGGAGTGTAGACTAGTGCTGCATTGATGGAAGATTGTCCTGGAGAATCTTCTCCATCTGTGACTGGAAAATGTGCAAACTTATAATTAGCACAAGATGGACCACAAAATGGAGTTAAAATAGTGCATATGTGTACAGTTCTAGTGTGTCTAGAGACTAAGTTCTAGATGTCACTCAATATCCTGCAACATCTGAGTATATCACGTGATATTTATTAGCACATAAAAGGCCTAAATTCAATAAAAACAACAGGGATCAGCAAAGCTTGCTCAGGGGTACCCAGAAAATGTTGCCCTGGGCAACCTGCTCTACCTATGATATCCTTGTTTATTGCAGGGGAGTTGGACTAGTTGGCCCTTAGAGTTCCCTTCCAACTCTAAGGATTCTATGATTCTGTGAAATTAAGATTGAAATTGGAAATGAAGTCCAAAGGCAAAGAAGAATACTACTTGTCTCCAGCACTAAAAACTACACAGTGAGTTTCTTGCAAGGTTAGTTACAAATTTTGTCCACTTTCATGAAAAAGACTTTATTTTTATACATAGCAATAAATTATTTTTGTTTTTTTTTTTTAATTATCTGATTCTTTGTCAGTTGTGATTAAAATCTCCTCTGCCTCTAGTGCTCTTTGATCACAGACATCCCTCATTGTCAAAATGTTATTTTAGTTGCAAAAGATATAAGGAAGCAATAGCTTAAGGTATTTGAAGAATAGGTATAACCACAAGATGGGAAATGCTTTGTCAGCTGTAAGATCTCCCTGTGAAGAAGTCTGGGGAAAAAAAGTCATTCATTACTTCTGTTTATGGCTTACATCAACAGTAAAGGGCAAAGTAGATACTACTAGATTGAAACAAAATAAAAAATAATTACAAAATTATAACAGATCAGAAAAAGAATAAACACAGGAAAGAATGAAATGTATATGACTGAATCATGTTTTGTTTTCTAGTAGGATCTACTCAAGAGAAGGAGGTTCAGAAGACTTTTAGTACTGCATCTGGACAACCAGCAGACTTGAGGAGGTGATAATGTATTTGCTGTAACTTTCTCTTTTACATGCCATTTTCAGACTGTAAACTTCATACAGCCATACACTGCACCAGTACCTTCTTGTCCTTCACAGGCATAACTCATCCCATACAGAAAGATAGACTAAATAATTAGTGGATAATCTGTACTGTGAATAATTAGAAGTGAATGCATCTGAGTTCATGTGATTTCTAACTAATGTCTGACTTGAGCAAGGGAAGAAAACTTTCAAGAGAAAAATGCCCAGTGAATTTTGTTGACTTCATATTTTAAAATAGCAAGAATATTAACACAAAATAATAACTTTTACTTAGTAAAATTGATATATAACAAGGCATAATTTGTTTTTGCATTTCATGCACTGCCAATTAGTTTACCTCATAAATTAGGACACATGACAGACCAGAGCAGATTTAATGGCTTGTTTGTTTGCTTGTTTGTTTATTTAAGCTTTGAGCACTGTTGTCAGTATTAAGGATTTATTGATTCCTTTTTATGTGCCCAACAATCAGATAGGCAATCTTCATGTCTAATCATGTTGTGGGTTATTTTATTCACATAAAGCAAATGGATCCTATGTTTGTCTTCAAAACTAATTCATTATCATATGAATTAATGCTTATTTAATTTTTTTAGCATAATATTCAGCAAGAAAGAAAGGCACATTAAACATCCAGTCATTTAAAAAGTTAACAGGAATACTTTGTCCAAGTGGTAGGTTATTTCTATTTGATTCCTGAAGAAGTTAATAGACTGGATTTGCATTAATGGACTCAAGTAACTCTTTAAGATAAATCTGAATCAGATTCTGTTGCCTTTAAATTTGTTGTTGTGTGGCTCAATGCATGAATATTATCAGTGCTATTAATTTTACTATTTATATCATAAAACACTACTGAATCTGAATTAAGTACTGCCACAAAGCTCAAAAAGAGTGCTATTTAAGTGTAGATTGGTATCTAGCTTCTAATATTTCCAAGGTAAAATAACTATACTTCTGCATGTGTGCAACCATTTGTAATAAATGGTAATAAATGGCATCTAAACTTAAATTATCATAACTGCCATACATTTGAAAATCTAGGAAATGTAAATTAATTTGCATGCATTTTATATTATATATTTTGCCAATACATACACACACATATACATGTATACATACATCAATAGATATACTGCGAGAGTAAAGGTGTTTTAGGCCAGCAAATCTAAGAGACCTTCAGTGAGTAAAACCATTATTTAAACTTTCTTAACACCTGGGCTCCTCGGACTTTAGGGACTGCATCTTATTTAGAATACTAATAGAGAAATAGAAATAATTTTTCTAATAGAAAAATAGAGAATACTACTGATTCAAAAAGTGCAAACCAACTAGAATAAACTGCAAACTATATTTCCCATTTCTCTGGAATCTCTATACCTGAAGCACTTCACAGTCTCAAGGGATATTTGGCTGAACCAGTTCCATGGAATGTCTGCTAAAAAAATTTTGAAAACATGATGTGATGTAAAGCTCAGCATTCCTCCTGTTCTTCCACTTTTTCTTCTACTCCTTTTTTCTTTCCTCCTCTTCTTTGCATTTTTAGTATTAAAACTGTTAGCCACTAACTTTTCACCAGAATAGGAACCTTGACACACAAAGTCATCAAGAATTTTGCTGCTGTTAGTAGTAAAGATTTGCCTAGGTATGCCCTTGTGCAGCCATTTCTTTTTCATTTTCTTGACTGAAAAATTCTCTTCAGAAAAGTATAATCCACTAACTTGTATATTTACTTAAAACTGTTATGCAAAAAGAGGAAGCAGAATCACAGAATCACCAAGGTTGGAGAAGACCTACAAAATCATCCAATCCAGTCATCCACCTATCACCAATTGTTCTCACTCTCACTAAACCATATTCCTCAACACAGTGTCTAAATGTTCCTTGAATACCTCCATTGCTGGTGACTCCACCACCTCCCTTTGCAGCCCATTTCAGCACCTGATCACTCTTTTGGAGAAGCACCTCTTAACATCCAGTCTGAATTTCCACTGGCACAACTTAAATCCATTCTCTCTCATCCTATCACTAGTTACACAAGAGAAGAGGCCAACCCCCAGCTCACTATAAGCTCTCTTTAGGTAGTTATAGAGAGCAATAAGGTCTTTTCTGAGCGTCCTCCAAACTGAACGATCCCACCTCCTTCAGTCATTCCTCATAAGGCCTGTGTTCTGTACCCCTCACCAGCTTTGTTGCCCTTCTCTGGACATGCTTCAGGGCCTCAAGGATTTTCTTGCAGTGAGGGGCCCAAAACTGAACACAGTAAATGAGATGCAACTTCACCAGTGCTGATCTTAGATCATCAGGTTGTAACTTGGAATCCTATGGTAATTATGCATTAATACTTGTAGATTAAAAATGTGAAATAAAATTAATGCTTGTTTAGGTGATGCAAAATACAATTGTTTTATGAAGCCTGCTAGTATGAAATGAGGTTCATAAAGCTAAGTGTAGATAAGGTTTGATTCCATCTTCCCATATTTTCTATCTCCTCTTCCTTCACTCCCTAATGTTTAGAAGTAGCAGACAGATGTTAGAGTATAACGTAAATTTCATTTTATGCTCAAAAATACAGCACAAAATCTGATATCTNAAAAAAAACAAAAAAACGAAAATCAAAAAAAAAAAAAAAAAAAAAAAAAAAAGGTGTGATGGTTCAGGGCATTCTTTCTTGCTCACTTTGGAAAAAATAAATTCCAAATCCTCATCCTCATTTGTTTCAAGAAAATATTCAACGCAAAAATGGAAAAATTAGGAATCAGAAAAAAAATGTTTTGTTATATGAAATATGCATTATGATATCTTATTTATGTATCAGAAAAAGCTTGGGCTCTTAACAAATTTAAATGACTAATTTTCTGGAGGGGTGGTGAGCTGTAATTCAAAGTGAATTGAGATGCCAAGTAAGATTTTTCTATAATTAATCTGAATATAAAGTTGCTTTTTTTTAGTTATCTTCATTGCTCTAAACAGAGTACACTGATTAATTGGAGGTTAGAGAATTTCTGAAATGCTCCAAAATTTGAATTGTATAAGTGAAACTTTTAATGATGTAGAGAGTTTACTAAGGAAACTTACTACACAGATATAACTTCCATGAAGAAAGATATTCTGATACATTATGATTCATATTTTTACTGTTTTCTTTATGTTCCAGTACAAACAGCTGCTCCACTGTTTTGATTTTGGCCATTTGGCTTTCAGAATTGAAGTTTAACCAGTTTTTTGTGGTATTTTTTTTGGCATTAGCATTAAATTTGCTCAGAGCTCATTATCAATAGCAAAGGAATGACAGTGATCACCTGATCATCCATTGAACACGGAGATGCAAACAAAGGCACTTAATGGAATTAAGTGGATGTACAGGTCTGTCTTCTGAGAGATTAAGTAGGTAAATCACTGAAGGAGTTGCGGTTAGGAAAGAGAGGGAAGGAGGCTGAGAAAGATTCAGCTACAGTCATCTTTTTCACATCTTTTTCTGTCTCATTATTTTTGTATCTGCCATAATCCAAAGTTCGTACCAGCGAAGTAGTCCATACTCTCCAGCTAGTTATGACTCCAGTTGGCTTCCACCATGTTTACTGCAATCAAGATAACTGAAGCTGTTAGAAGAGGAGAATAAGGCCTCATGAGATCTCACAGTTGTTTAGATCAAACTCTGCTCTCCCACTGTTGCAAGCTGAACAGAGGGGGGAAAAAAAGAAAAAAAAAAAAAGGCTAATTGGTATTGATTTTAGGAAGAAATGGCTTTTCTACTGCAGAACAATAGTAACAGAAGCTGACTTGGTGCTTCACTCTTCTTTTAGAAATGAAATCTATTGCAGCTTTTTACAATATTGGAGAGGGAAAATTTCTTTCTGTATCAATTTTCCCTGGTGACACTCCTCTTATTTTTATCCTTTGTTGTTACTCTTGACTCAGTCACTCTAGGAACCCCAAAGTCTCCCATCTTCTGATAAACTAAATGGGTAGAAACAATGTTTTCTCCTCCAGTGGTCAGGAAAACTAGACAGCAAACAGAGTAAGCTTGATAGTGGAATAGCAGANATTTTATTTTATTTTATTTCTTAACTGTGTAAGAAAACCATTTATCTGTAGCATAGCAATAGTCCTCTTAGCTAGTTGTTCTGGTTTTCGATGCCACAGACTTCGTGTTCTTCAGTGTGCCTGGTATAATATGTGTTTTGTTTGTAGGAGAAAAACAATATTGATAAAACACCAATTTTAATTGTTTCAGCTTCTTATGCTTTTCTGTCAGCAGCAAGGCTGAGTGGAGAAAGGGCTGGGAGGGAGGAAACCAGACAGCTGACCTAAAATGGCCAAAGGAATATTCTTTATCATATGACATCATGTGAAAACATATAAAACCAAAGAGAGTGTGGCAGCTGCTGCTCAGGGACTAGGCACCCATTGGTGAGTGGAGAGCAACTACGTTGTGAATCATTGCTTTGTATACATATAGCATATGTATGTGTATATGTATCATTACTGTTATTTCTGTCTTCGTTTTTTGTCTTAGGAAATGGATCTTATCTCTATTAGCCTTTCTTTTTTTTTTTTTTT
>VXAB01004220.1:558462-571368 GCA_013399175.1 Odontophorus gujanensis | reverse complement strand
CCAGCTAGTTCACTTCCCAGAAGATTCGTGCCCCTCCTGGTCAGTTGCATTCCATCTGTCATCAACTTATCCAGTTTCTCAAAAGTGTGTCCAAGATCATAACACACAAAACTCTGTCCATGACAAGAAGTAAATTGGAAAAAACATTTTAACTTATTTTAACTGATGAAGGAGAACACGCTACTCATTTTTAATGAGTAACTCACTCCCAACATAATGTTAGGAAGCCAAGCATTACTTCTTCAGTCCACTCTTAATGGCANTTTTTTTTTTTTTTTAAATCCTCATGCCCCCATATCCACAGCACTTAGATGGAGTACAAAAATGTGATTTTTTTTCCTTTTGATACTTACAGTCTATAGGGAAGACTGAAACAGGTTTATACTTTTCTGGGTATACAACATGCTTGTGAACTGAAAAACTCAAAAAAACCCTCAAAACAGCAACAAACAAACAAACCCAAAACAACAGACAATAACTCACATATCTAAGTGCAGGTAAGCATGTTGATAAAACAGACGACTGCCATGAAAACAGTCCACTGAACTAATTTTGCTTTGAAAACTGAAGTTCTTTAATTCACTTCCAGATACCTTTAATCTTTACAAATAAAATGATTAATAGACAAATAGGCAGTTAGTTTTGGGGTTTTGTTTTCCTAGACCTTGCATTTAATAATTTGTTTTCAACTACCAGAGAATGACTACTTGAGGTAATTATCAATGAATTGCATTCAAGCAACTGATTGCATGGGATAATAAGAGCAGATGACTACTGTTACCTGTCTGGATAAGAAAGGTTTCTGCTGCTTGAATACACAGAAAGGAACCCATTACTCTTGCAGGAAGGGCAGGGAACGGTGCAGATGTTAGACTACCCTTCATGAAAAGTAGTTGAAGGGTTCTGAAATTCACATCTTACTCTCATCTACTCTCACTAACCTAGCTGTACCACTAACGGGTTGCAATGGGCAAACACTGAAGAGACGATAAAGAGAACGAAGTCATGATGAACGAACAATGACAACAGTGAAGGAAAAGAAAGAGAAGAGCAGCAACGAAGAGTACAGCATTACAGAGTATCTTCAGATGTATAATTTCTTATTTTGAAGTGTCCTCATCTCTTCTGGCTTTCTTAGCAAGGGCTCACTTCCCCATTGCGATTTAGCTATGTGCTAAGGTAGTAATTCTATTACAGCACTACTATAAGTATTTGCAATTCTTTAAAATACATTCCAATTTTTCACGGTTTCTTCTAACCTCAAGAATCAGGGACATTTCTTATTAGTTCTGATGCAAGAAATTTAAAATTGAAGCTAACTTTATAGTTCAGTTCTGTAGCAAACTGCAGTTTCCACAGGAGTAACATTCTGATTGGTAAGCATCCTACAGCCCGCTGGAAGGCCAGCAGGTCTCAGGAAAACTAAACAGAGTCTCAGCATATGGCAGCACATACATCGAAACTACATATAAAAGGATGCAAAGAAATAAAAGGCAAACTGGAGGGGGGGGGAAAAAACAAACAAACAAAAAAAACAAGCCAACAAACTGAAAGCAGCTTTAACAGCTAACAAGGAGTTTTGTATTTAAAAAAACAAAAACAAAAAAAACCCTGCTAAATGAATGAAAGAATGAAAAGAGATAAAGACACTTAAAACATTAAGATCTACTGACACTCAAATTAGAAATAAAATTCTGTTTCGTACAGTCTGTCTTCCACATATTCTGAAGGCACTCAAAGAAGTAGGTGGAAGAAGAAGAAAAAAATCAGGTTTTATAAAATAAAAATATATTTAGAAGTAGCATTAGAAAGTATATTCATCTCCAAAAGCAAACTAAAGTATTTCTGAAGAACCTCTTAAAGATACAGAGAATAAATTACAATTTGAAAGTTAAGACATAGAACAAGATTACGCTTAGGAGTTTTTAACAGTCACCAGTAGAAAAAAAGAGCTAAAAGTCTGCTTATCAACTACAGCTGTATGTGAAGATGAGGCAAGTAAGAGCACAAGATATTTCTCTTTAGAGAAACGCAATGTTTTCTAACAGAAAAGAAACACAAATTCTTTCAACAATGGTCACTCATGAAAACTGGCTCAAGTTTCTTATTTTACGAGTACTGATCAAATGTAGGACTGAAGAGCAGTCAAGATGAATTTCCTCGAGAAACTAGAGATGGCAGCAAAGTCTCAAGCTAACAACTGAGCAGAAGAGAAGTTAAATGAAAAAGAAAAGTTCTGAATAATTCTTACAGCCTTGTTCAAACAGTAAATATTTTAGGTTTCTTTTTTTTTTTTTGTTAATTCTTTTTTTTTCCCAGCAGTGACAAAAAATTGGAAAAATCAATTAGAAAGTACAGTTACAAGCCACAGTAAGGATTTCCTCCCCCCTCCTTAAATGCAGAGACAACAGGGAGCAGTTTTTAGCAAGTAACAGAAGAAGTATTTTGTAACAGAAAACTCATTTTAAAACAGCTTCGACTAAAATATTAATGCTTCAATCTACAATGTATCAATATTTCTAGCAGTCACCACTGATTTTTGAATGCTCCAGCTACATAATGCATCTGAATCACAGTGCACGAAGGTATAATCGTGCTTTTTCTTGGCACTGCAACAGTAACAAACACTGACAGTAAGTATAGTCAGGAGACTTTTGAACCCTCAGCCAGATCTGAAGCTCCTGAAAAATACGTAAGTAATATAGGACATTAAGATCTATTCTAAAATACAACAAATGTACAGGAAAACAATCACAGAAGTTTCCTGATCTCACCTCCCTGCTGAACTCTGGAACTCCACACATCTGAGTTTGCCATTTAATTCTTAGACATAAGGAGCCATGCCTATTAAAAACCATGTCAAAATTTTTGAGAAAATTGACTTGGAAATTGGGAGGCACACATTCAAGTCAAACAATCTCATACTCCTAGGGGCTGGACCCTCCTGCCCCACCTGCTAAAGTAGGTTCTCTACAGTAGATTACATGGGAAAGAGTCCAGACAGGTTTTGGATATCTCCAGAGAAGGAGCCTCCACAATGTCCCTGGGCAATCTGTACAAGTGCTCTGTGGCCCACACAGTAAACAACCTCTTTCTCACGTTCATGTAGAACTTCTTGAATTCCACTTGGTGCCCCTTGCATTGAGTACTACTGAAGAGAGCCTGGCCCCATCCAACTTGGCTCCTGCCCTTTAGATATTTATAAGCTTTGATAAGATTCCCTCTCAGTCTTCTCCAGGCATAACAGTCCCAGCTCTTTCAGCCTTTCTTCATTAAGTTCCTTTCTGCCCAGCTTTCCAGCCTGTCCTGCAGCTAACATCAGCAAACTTGCTGAGGGTGCATTCTATAACTTCAACTAATTGATGATGATACTGAACAAGACCAGATCCAGTACTGACCCCGAAGGAACACTGCTAGCTACAGGCCTCCAAGAAATCCTTCCCTAACTCAGTGTCTGAAGAAGCATTCGTGAGTCTAGATGCAGAAGACAAAGATATTATCAGCGCTCCCAGATGACTTACTATGGAATAATTTCAAATTCACCACATCACTGAGAAAGGAAAAGGAACATCTATCATGATCATGATCACTAGCCAAGAAAGGGAAGAAATCTGATTCCTGGTCTCTAATCTACGAGAACTCTATTTCGAACCTAACACACAGAAGCCAACTTTACAGCCAACGAGCTATTTGAAAACATTCCTAATGGGCAGAGCAACAGATAATTAAGATCTTTGAAAACTTCAAACAAGTAAGAAATTAAGAAACTGAAAAAGAAGATACATCTGCAAGAGTTCAGAAAGTACCCTGTCTCAATGGCAGCTAGGAAGTATTGAACACTTTCCAATTAGAAGCGCTTGCAACTGATAAAAAACCTGACACACTTGAGATCTAAGATTACAGAAAAGGCTCCTGACATTTTTAAGCACCCTGTTTACTTTGTGCTTTTAAAGACAGTTGAACCTTAAGAGCTGAACAGCTCTGAAATCCAGCCAAAAGATAACCATTTCTTCCATGAAGGAAAAAGCAAAACAATCTAATAGCTGTAACTGAGCAGAACAACTCTGTCTGACCTTCAGTTTTCAAAGCCCCTTTTGTTGCTTTCATCTCTATAGCACTAAAGCTCTGGAATGAGGATGCTTGCAGGAACACAGTAAGGTTTGGGCTACGTAGAAAGGAAAACAATGTTTTCTGTAAGCAGAAGTTGGTATTTCTCTATTTAAATTTGATCTAGATATCCTAACAGAGAACTCCCTCTCCCATAGGCAAATATTTTAATCAGACCAAGATTTTGTTCAACACAACATATTTTAAATTTAGGTTTACAACAAATCTGAAAAAAGGTACCTCAAGAAAATTTTGTTTTGAATTCCTTGATTTTTCCTACCCGTGTTAAGAGTACTTTCAAACATAAGTACATCAGAACCAGAAATAACAGGTTTTGTTTCTTATAAAATTAAAAGGAATTACAATCACTAAGCACGCTTAAGGTTCAGAGTGCAAGTTATGTCTCCAACTGCTAATACTTAAGTCCTGAAGGACCCAACAAAACACAAGCACACTAAAAAGACATCTATAAAACTACCCATATCATAAGCTAATATGCATCAAGGAGTTAATTCAAGTATTCAAGAAATATAAATACCAGATGTACAGTTGCCTTCGTAGCATTCATTTGGCTCTGTTGTGTATATTATGTTTACATATAATGAAAACAAAAACAAAAACAAAAGAATGAAACATTTATTGAAAAATGAAGCATTTAATTATATGGTCTAATTAATTCACTGTTGTCAAGGGTGGGGGGAAGGGAAGAATGCTGCACATCCATCTCTACATCTTCTACCTTGAGCTAGTCCCAACTGCACTGTAGGTCAGTTTGAGCCAGTAAAACCAGCAGAAAGTCAACTCACACAACAAATGATCCAACTTCATAGTACATGTGGCTTCTACAGATCAGATGGGCGCCAAAGGTGGCACAGAGGAAGAGCAGATCATGCAGCAGGGAATGGAAGCACATGAAAACAGCAAGACTTCCAGCAACAGGAAACTTCACTCATCTCGCATCAGAAAAATTGCACTCATTTACTCCTACAATGGCTTGCCCGAGGGCACAAAGATGTTTGCTGTAAACCCATCCAAACTTCTCCTATCTGGTTCTGTTGGATTCAAGTTTATCTCTGTCAAACCTCTGTTGCAGGAAAAGTTACTAGGTCAGGATCAGTACCAACACAGGAAAGATCCTAACTCTGAAAGACAGCACACCCTACACTTTTGTCATCTTCTTAAGCTATCCTCACTCCCACCTTCTATATCATCTTTCCCTTATCAAAGCTGTGGGGGAGATAGATAATGGTTCTTCACCTATACACTAAAACAAGAGTCACCACTTGTCTGCCATTCAGAACCATCCCCCTCAATATAGAACAAGGAACAACATTTGAGGAAAAAAACAAAACAAAACAAAACAAAAAATCCCAAGATAAGTGGGCAGATAACAGCTCAATTCACAGCAGCAACTGCAGAATTATCTTGGAGGAGGATGAAAATAACAGGATAACCTACACTCTTTTTACCTAGAACATCCCAAATGTGATGACAGAATGTGATCGACTGGGGACCACCACTGTAAAAGCATTTTTTTCCCCTCCTTTTCCCTCCTCATTGCAAAAGCTTTAATACTGACAGAGCTCATATCAAATCCTGAAGGTGCAAAATAAAAATGGATACTTCACATACCCACATTAGACAACACCTGAGTAAAGACAGATTTCACACATGAAGATATACACTGGTAAGATATACATCTTTAAGGCTACTGCACTTAAGAAGGCTTAGCCTCACAACATAAAATTTTTTCTTTCTCCCTAGAGCTCTTTGGGTCAAAAATATCCAAATGTGAACTACCTTCTGAACTCTGCCAACAGCAAGTTTAAACAAAGTTCAAAATGAGCCACATGAAGAACCATTAAGCATGAATTAACAATGAAGAATCACATGTTCCTTAGGAAGGTGCACTTCAAAATGGCAAGAGTTTCTCAGCCTCAGCTACAGCAGAACTGATACTGATGAGGCACAAACAGTTTTTCAGCTTAGCCTTAGGTGCTTCCTAAAATACTGAACTGAAACACAGAACACTGCTTACACCAGAATAAATACCCATATACCCGATATTTTACTTCAAAACATTTTGTTCAGAGGCAAACTCCTTCAGAGTTTTCCTAATTCAAATAGCCTTAGAAATGTTCTCAATACTAAAAGCGAGGAGCAATTGCTTGCATACACACTATTGAAAGAATACAAGGATGACAGTCAAAAAGGAAACTGAATTACCTTTAGTTACACATGCCATTGAGAAGCCAAAGAAACAGGTACAACAGCTGTGTGAAAAATCATTTAACCAAATGCTGCTTAGAATTGTCTGATTTCTTCAGAACTTAAGGTGCATACAGTGACTGTTCTCAGCGTGTAACAACTACGTATCAAATGTCCTCACATGGTGAAGTTTCAACTACTAGTTCCTGAAAAGTCTGAGTCAAAATACAAAACTGACAACAAATAAATACAAAAATATACATACACCCTAAGATCCTCTGCCTGGAAAGTAAGTACAGTCCCACTGTACCTTGAACACTGCAATAAAAGACAGGAGGTGTGTAGTAAATCACTAGCTACACCTTCTTACCCTATTTCAACAAAAGATGTGTAAGTAAAAGAACAAGGGGGAGAGGAGGGGTGGAAGGGAGGTGGACACTTCTGTCATTTGAAACTACATTAGGAAGTAGTCCCTGATCCTTTCAGTCCTACATTTATCCTGTAACAGGCTTCGAGCTGTTCCTCTGAAAAGGTACATCTGTTTCTTGTATAAATGGAAGGAAAAAAAAATTAAACCCTTATTGTAATCCAATCATCTTCACTGTCAAGTTCCAACAATTATTCCAAACCTCAATTAGCCGTGTTTATTATAAAAAGAGAAGTTGTGGATAAAAATGGGGTTTAAACACTAGTAACACTATCACAACAAACTCGCAGCACATTCTGGTTTCTGACAAGGGAGGCAGGATGGGATACCAGGAAACAGTAATTTGCTACAAATACAGAAGTTTATTAGAAGTTACTGATCTGACACTCTGAAACACATTTCAGTTTACAGCTACTTCAGAGGGAAGGCTTTCCTGTCCTGTGCTCAGGGTGTCCTTACATAGGTATTTTTCTTATACGCATACATGATAAGCATGAACTAAAAATGAAGTGTTTCTTGGGGTTCTGTAGGTGGCTATATTAGCTGACCCCTTCTGAAATTGCTAGGGCTGTGAACTTTAGCCATGCATGTACTATATATCTTGTACATACACCTTCACACTGTTTATTAAAAAACAGATTCACTCTTAGGAGAATTCCTAAGATCTACTTCTAAAATTAATTATAGAATTTGGCATAAAATACCTAGAATACCTAGTTTTTAACACTATCCCCTTTCAATTTGGAAGTCACAATTCCTTAGATGCTGCACTTAATATGACTACAGCTTTCTGAAAAGTCATCTTCGAAAATACCACAATATAATAAGCAGTTAATACATAATAAGCAGTTAATACTGCTCAATTACCATTCATTGTCATGACATCTACATAAGAGACTATAAAAAGGCCAGTGTATCAAACAGAGGACTAAGTAGGTAAGTGGTTGTTGACATAAAATACAGATTTTTCCTCTCCTAGTATTTCTCTATCACTCATTAAAATGAAGCACTGCATTTTAACAGAAATCACTGTCAGGGATTGCTAGGCTCCTAAAGCCTAGGCCCCATTCTAGAAGGAAACAGAGTTATTCTAATAAAAAGATCAAACAACTAAATAAGCAGATCTCCAAATCAAGACAGTTTATTGTCCCACAACTTCTCCCAGACAGGTTCTCCACAATTTTGGTAGCCGACCAAAGTCTTAAGTCGCCTAACTCACAGGCTAAAATTACTCAGGACTACTCTGCATTCAGTTGCTCCTCTGCACCTACATTCAAGGCTTCCCTCTCTTGGGTATTAAAGCACAGAAACATATATGCAAAGCCCCTCACAATCTCAGTGTATAATTTCCTAGACCAAATTCTCCTCCTAAAAAATGACTCTACTTCCCAGTTATCACAGCCATCCAGTTCAGATTATAAGGATAAATGTGAAGAAAGAAGCTGCTTATTAAAACAACACCAGGAAATGGAAGGCAGTACCAATTCAAATGTTTTACCCTGCAACTAAATATTTTAATTCCAGCCTGTGTTCAGCTACAGTTGGATAGAATTTCATAAGCAGAACCAGGTCAGTGTTACACTTAAAATCTGTAGCACAATAACTTAGGTAAGTAGATAGTCCAGCAACTGTGCATGTTAGTTTTCTAGAGCAATACATACTATTATAACCTCACACTTCAACCAAACATTCTTTTTAACCTGTTCACCCTAAACAATTTAACACAGAACACACAGGACTTTTTATTATATTATTAATATTATATTATAATTATATTATTAATACACCAGTATTTCAAACAGCACTAAGAAATTAAAAAGCTAAATCAGACAGCTTTCCATATCCCTGAATAGTTCCCTTCCCTCTCTCTCCTTTCAAAAGAGTGAGAACACACTGCAATTGTTTCATGTTTTTGTTTGCTTTGTCAAAATTGTACTCGGCAGTTATATCCATTGGCTTTACACAAGATGCAAAACCTCAACAGTGCCTTAGAGAAAAAGCACATTTGAGACAAGAGTACTATTCTCACTGCCATGCAGAGAAAATAGAGGCAATACTGACAAACAGTATCACTGAAGCAATGAGAAACATTCTAGATAGTTTTGTTGTCACCATACCTGCATTTCTTGGACACTGAGTCCATAAGATCTCTACTCACTTTCTTAATCATTCTGAGTGGGATGTAAATTTAAAGCATGCCTGTTTCAAGGTAACAGCTCAGGCTGGAACTGCAACCACCTTCCTCTCATTTTATTTGAATGGGAAACAGGGTTCCACACTTCTCTGCAAAAAAAAATTAATTAAATAAATATCCTGTATAAAAATTCTACCACTTGCCCAAAGACTTCTTCATCCCATCCTTCTCCCTTCCCTCACATGAGCCGTGTTCCAGCACTGTTGGTACAGAGAAGAAACTTCTCCAGGCTGTAGACACTCGAATCTTCCTCACCAGAGGGAAGACTTCAAGCAGAGAAGCCTAGCACAGAGGGAGGGATGAAAAACTGAAAATCTCAGCAAGCAATGCTGAGAGAACAGCTAGTCTGAACCTAGTCATATTGCAGAGAACATCCTGAAACTACAGCTGGACTAGCACTGACTATCACATTGTTTTGGGATGCTAAAAATCCCAGCAACTGCACCACTGCTACACACAACAACTGCATGAATTTATGGTTCACAAGTGGAAGACAAAAAACTAATTCAAGTGACTATCAAGACGAAGACTACAGATTTCAACTGTGACCAATGTCTACTTGAACAGAAACTCTTATCAACATTATCACATTTTATTTATAACTTCAAAATTTGAAGATGTAGGAATATAAGAAACTATACTGAAGCAACATGCAATCCTACTGTTAGGTAGATCAGTTTTTGTAGTACTCTTCTAAAACTAACATAAACCAACATGAAACTCAACAGGTGCAGAAAGCAAAATCCATTAATGTGAGATAAAGTCCTCGCAGAACAATGTATCCGTCATAAAAGCCACATTTTGGACTTCTAAGTTCAATATCGACTTTGTATGTTTCTAACTTAAACACAGGCATTCTCTTCAGTGTAAAGAAGGCTTCTGTTACGTTTACACAGAGCTCCTATCATAAGCCCAGAACAGTTCTCAGCTGAGGTGTTTCAGCCCTACACCTATAAGGAGTTTCAAGAACCACTCAGTGTACTCGAAATAAGCATTTTAATGAAAAATAAAGAAGGTACAGGTGTACTGAAGCCTGTTAATCAAATGCATGCTCCAATCAACACAATTGAAAGCTTAAATATTTTAGCTTATGTACTTCTCATCAATGTACAGGGAAAATCTTTTCAAAGCTGACTGGAAGCAAGTTTGAATAATAAATAAATAAGGCATGCTTGTGCCTTTTATTCTCAGATATACTACCGTGTCTTTGAAGACCAAGCTAGAAACACCCAGTAACTTCTTGCACGGAAGAGTGCTTGTGCCAGTCAACTCTGAAAACAAGATAGCAACCTAGAACATAACACATTTGGCAAAGTAAAACTACACGACTAATGTTAGTATCACAGATGCCACTTTAAAAAGTTTAACAAGAAATTGGATTTATCACTCAACTTGTATCTTTCCACAGCTTTCAGCAATGAAATTGGAATACAGGAAGTGTATGCAAATGAAAATTGCCCTTTATTTTTTTTCTAAAGAAAACATGAATTAGAAAGTCTCTCAATCTCTCCTGGCTTTTCTTTTATCCTCTATCTATTCAAAATGAAAAATGCATGCTTGCAGAACATAAATGCATTAAATGCCACGTAATAAACAATTCATCACTCTGTCATTCCGATCAATTCTTTCATATACCATTACAGTTACCATTCCACATTCCAGCAAACAGCTACTATAATTGTTTATACCAAATAAATGCGATAAACTGACAAGACTTAAAATTATTTAAAGTTCATTCAAAAGTTCAGAATAAGCTTCAACAAATTGGATCACTTACTGCCAGCAAGGAAACCCCCATTAAGAACTTATTTCTCAGGAAGACTGTACAGGAACTTCGAGATTTCTCTTACAAAGTTAGACAAAATATGCAGTTATTTTACAGTCAAAAGCCTCTTTCCCAGACCCTTTCTGGAAATGCTTTTACTACTTTAAATGACAGTGGTAGCTACCCATTCAGGAAAGATAAGTTACACACTTTAATATTTCATGTACCTAAAACACAAATCAGGGCTGGATGTGCTATTTGCAAGAACCAGATTACTCAATCAATCAATAATAAATAAAAAAACAAAACAAAACAAAACTTGATGCTTTGCTGAAAGACGTTTAGCCAGATGCATATGTAGCAATTCAAAGCAGATTCACAGAGGCTTTCCCCAAGTTGCCTGAAGATGAGCAAGGTGCTACCAAAAATCTGAAAGCTAAATAAAGATGCTGCACCCCTGATGCCTCAGAAGTCACCTGAGTAGTAGTGCAAAGAAACAGGAATATTACTTACACAAACAAAATTGTGCAGTTTATTTTTTAGAGGAGAGACACAACATCTGCACATAAAACCCTTCCCACCACCACTGCTGCTATCTTCAGTGATCCACCCTGTTCTGTTACAGTGCTCTTGGCAGCATCACACTCCTACAATTCAATGTTTATCCATTAGATCTAGTTACATCACAACACATCCAGAAAAATTAAATCTCAGGTATCAGCTAAAGAAGCTGCACAATTCACAGGTTTTGAACCTCGAATCCCTTTGAAATTCAGATCACAACGCCAAAAAGTCATTTGAGCTGCACAAACATCTGGACGGCTGAGAATTACCCATCCCCTAAAAGCACACGCAGTTGTGTCAAGCAGAAGCACTCCCTCTTCTCTCTAATGGTAACCAGCTCTGAGGAAGCAATGCATGAACTGCAGCAGTTAGCATAAAACCACTTGTGAAAGGAGCATGCCAAAAATCATCTTCAAAACACGTTTAATCACAGTTTTGTTTCTCGGCTATGTAAGCTCCCCACAAACAACTGGCAAGTGATTTCAGCTTATAACAGCAAATGAGGCCCTGTAAGCTTCGTATTTGTAAAAGTTGTTTGTGGCAAGGGAATGATGGTAATACTGTGTGAAATGACAGAGCAGAGTGCTGAAACTTCAGCTGACAACAAAGTAACCTGCTAAGTCCAAGACAAGCATTTTAGTATAATCCTGAGGAAAGATTAATTCCAGAATATTTTTAGCCTGAGCTCGGAAAGCAGGCAGCAGTAGATAGAAACTGAGAAGCACGCTGGTGGGGAGCAGGAGGGAGAATACATGCGGAAAAACTCTTTGTTTATAATCAAAACGCAGGGAACGCTGCTCTGAGAGAATACATCGTCAGGAATAAAGAACTGGAGGCACTCAGAGCAGTGCCACGCAAAGGCTCCCACGGCAATCTCAGCCGCTCAATCAGACACACACATACACAATTAGGAAGCAGTAATACCGCTACATCTTCCGCGCAACCCAAGAGCAACTACAGGAGGCGTGTGAAAGACAACGAATAAACAAATAAAGGATTTAGAATCCGGGCAGCCACGGAAACACAGAGCGGGGAGTTCAGCTCCCGTTCACCGCCATCTGATTTGGGGGACGCTCTGCGTTTTCTCGGTGTGGTTACGCACGGAGCTGTCATCTCCGTGCAGCCCACAGGAGCGTGTGGCCCAGAACACGCAGACGGGGAATGCCAGCGACCTCCGAGGTTTGACACAAACACGAGCAGTTAACAGTTGCATAAGGAGACCGGAGAGGCCAAGTTCTCCCCCTGCCTCACACGGAGCGAAGGCAGATCCGCGCGAACACGGGGTGCCAGGGGCACCGGCAGCAGCAGCACGCCGCTCATTGTGCGGCAAGCTGCGGGGAGAGCCAACGCCAGGCGCGGACACCAAAGCAATAGGTGGATCCACAGCGATCCTTCCCCGGCAGGCAACCACCGATGGGTGTGCCGGGGATGGGGAGGAGAACAGGAGGGCTGGGCAGCGCCAGGCTGCGCGGCGGCCGGGGATCATGGTGGCTGAGGAAGCACCGGGGCTCCTCTTCCCCCCCACCATCCCAGCCCCCCCCCAACCTCAGGGTGGTGGGCAGCGTGCCGGGGCCGCCCGCATCGCGACTCAGGTGGGTGCCGGGCACAGCATCCCCGCGCCGGAGGGGGGGGCTCCGTTCT
>VXAB01004220.1:548053-558386 GCA_013399175.1 Odontophorus gujanensis | reverse complement strand
GGGCGGCCCGGCTGCGCGCGCGCGGCCGAGCGGGCGCGGCACGCACGCACACACGCACGCACGCGGGGGGCCGCGTTGGTTTCCGCTCCCTCTCTCCCCGCCCGCGCCGTCGCGCGGGGCCACGCCCCGTCCCCCGCCGAGGGGTCGGGGAGGGTCGGTCTGAGCGCGGTGCGCAGGCGCGGGATGGGATGACGTCATGGCGCGGGGAGGGGGCTCCGTGGGGTGGCTGTCGGCGCCGGAGCTGAGCCGAGCCGAGCCGAGCCGAGCCGAGCCGAGTGGGGCGCAGGTGTTAAGGGCGCCGCACGGCTCTGCCGGGCGCTGCGTGGGCGAACGCGGGTGGGGAGGTTTTTTCCGCAGTCAGCTGCACGCTGCCGTCTGGTGCGTGCAACCCCGCCTGCGGTGACGGCTCCTCTGCCCCAGCTCCGCAGGTTTGCCCACGGACGGGCGCTGTGAATTTGGTCCTAGCTTTGATGGGCTGTTGTATCTGGAGCGCTGTTTGAGTCGCCTTTGTTTGCTGGTTGAAACAGCGCTCCGACAGCAGGGAATTAAAGGAGCCTTCTGAGAGCGCTGTGGTGCACATCCAGTTGGGCAGGTGACTGCTCGCTTCCTCGTAAAACCGCTCTTAGGAATGTCTGAGACAGCCCATGAATAGCAAAACACCGAGTGCTTAACCTGCCAGGCTCCGTCCCCTTTGCTTTTTACATTGCGCGAGAGAACTACCCGCAAGTCACGCTGGTGTGCTTTTCCAAGCTTCGAGGAAGAGCTTTGCTCTCTGTAGGAATTACTTGGGAACCCTTGCCGTTTCCAAACTATGTAGGTTGCTCCAAATGTAGTGTCTCCTAATTCATTTGCGTGGAGGCTAGCACAAAAAGCACAACAGCACTACCAAATAGTGCAAACTCTCAGCCACAAAACACTGTTTCAACACTCAACAGCATTAGCTACACATTTTCAACAGCCATGAACATCTCTGCACCAGTGGATGTGTCCCACTGTCACTGCCACCACTGCTGCAACGCACCACACACTGCCTCACTGTGCTCACATCCACTGCTTGGTCCCCACAAACGTTCAGAAGGTGTTAGTGAATGTCAGTGGGTGCCATTTTTTAATCACGGACGAATTCAGTGACACACCTTTGCTTCATATGCACTTCCATGTCAGCTGCCACTGTATCAGGCTGCCCCTAAGCTGCCATCTGTCACACAGCAACAGAATGGAATGGGATATTGGGAGGAAGGTTTGACGTCTTCTGCCATCCCACCAAGATCTGCCTCTGGCATCGTAGGCCAACATCATAAAATAGAAAGCATTACTTTTGGGGCAGCACTCATTTTTGCTGTAGTATTGTCACATGCATGCAACTTCTTAAAACTCATTAACATAAAGGTAAGTTATGCGGTTGTTTCTTCCACACAGAAAAAAAAAAGAAGAAAAAAAGATTATCAAAGCGGAATTGTCTGATGAAATAGTATAAAGGCTTGCTTTAAAATGCAGCACTGAGGGCACTTTATCAAGAATGTCCTGTTCCTATCTCCATACAAATTGAAAAGAAAAAATGAAGATAACTGTTAAAAATAATTAAAATCTATAATCTGCAAAGTGGTAACCTGTAAGGTGAGAGATGTTCACATGAGACCATGCTCTATGCCATACAAACTTTTAAAAACATTAAAACAGCATCTGTTTGGAATGCCAATAAAAGCCAGTACGTTCGGATTGTTCCTTCGGTGTGCTGAGCACAGAGCAGAGGAGCTGAGGGGAGGCCTGATGGCGGCTGCAGCTCTCACAGGGAGCGGAGGGGCAGCGCTGAGCTCTGCTCTGTGTGACAGCGACAGGGCCCGAGGGAACGGCATGGAGCTGTGTCAGGGGAGGGGCAGCGGGGGGTTAGGGACAGGGTCTGCTCCACAGGGCGGTGGGCATGGGGCAGGATGCCCAGGGCAGGGGGCATGGCCCACAGTGCTGGAGTTCTGGGGTGCTATCAGACGTAAGGTTTGATTTGGGGTGGTCCTGAATGGAGCCTGGATTTGGACTTGATGATCCTTGTGGGTTCCTTCCAGCTCAGGATATCTTATGGTTCTGCAATTCTTTAAATTTCACACAGGGTAATCTGAGCAGCTGTTTTTTTTTTTTTTTTTTTTCCTTTTGTGAGATGAGCAGGCTGAGTACCACTCTCAGGCCTCTCAGTAATTAGTTTCAGGATGTGGGTGAGTATTCACCTATGTATTGAAAATGAATAGTCATCTGATAATAGATTCATCATGACAAGCTAACAGGAAAAACTGATGCAAAACACACCAGGAAGAAAAACGTCCATACCAGATTTGTTCCATCACTGAGGCAAATGCTTTCACCACTCTAGCAGTGTTGCTTTGGAGGTGTCTCACCTCCCTTTGAATGCCAAGTGCTGGGCATCACACCTGGATGTGGCAGATGAAACCAAAATCAAGGAATACAGAGCATAATACACTGGGGAGCTTTGCACTGAAAAACTTCGTGAACACTGAGAAATTTGGAAGGCAGTTGGCTGTGTTTTGGAACATTCCATGTAAACAATTTACTGCTAACAATCAGAGTCTCAGTGCACAGGAATAAGAGAGAGTTAAAGTTGCCATCAAAAGAGAGTTCCTTGGAACAAACAAAGATTTAACTTTCTTTAGGAGAAGTGCTTCATTCTCTAGTATCAAGACTGCTTACAGGGTCCTCCTATCTTCCAGGTCAGAGAGTGGAGGGTGGTAGTTTCTTTTTTTATCAGATGAGCCTACCTTCCAGTTTTCTTTCCCTGAACTCTGGAATAAAGTTAAGGCACTTCTTTGAACATCGGTAGCATTCATTGCTTAAGCTGTCAAGAAGCGAGGCCAAACTCAAAGCTTATGGATGTTGTCCACATTCAGTGCAAGGAAGAATTGAATGGATGTTGCCATCCATTTATGTTGCACAAGAAGAACCTGTCTGAACTAGGATCTGTATGCAGATCTGCATTGTCAAAAGTTGTACACTGAACAAACAGAAACAGCGAGTATACCCCTAAGTTAGAAATTGCTAAAACTTTTGAGAACTATGCTGTAACTAATCTTGGGTTTGGATTGAATGAGCTTGAAAAAAAACTGTGAGCATTAGTTTGCCAAGTTTGTCAGCAGCCAATACTCAACGGCATGACCTTCAAGCAATATATATGCAGATACATTTGTGAGGATGAATTTCATCCACAAGTCTGGAAGCAGTCTTTCCTTTTGCAGGCAGGCATTATTAATTTTCATCCAGATGCTCAATACACCTCCTCAATAGATTCTGGGTTTAATTTAAAAGTTACCAGTTGAATTTTGAAATTGGCACATCTGAAGTCTCATGAAAAAATAACTAACAAAATAGTATCTGAAATACAAACAGAGAAATATTTACACTTGCAACCTGGAGTGATTGATTTGTAAAGATTATGGTTGGACTGAGAACGGTTTAGATCATCAACTGTTTCAGGGGTGGGAGAGGGACTTTGTGAGCAAAAAAATGACACTGACTATGTGAGGAGGGAAGGAAATAAATATTTTGCAGACTCTGCTAGTTCTTCCCAAATTCACTGTATGTTGGGGCTGCTGGTCAGTCACATTCTGAACTGGAGGATGATACTGATGCTGAAGGTGAGTGTGAACTGAACTGTCCTTAGTTCATAAAGCAGAATATTAGAGGCCTACCAGATTTCTGTCAACATGGACTGTGTTCTTCAAGTGTGCAGATTCTATGACCTGAAAACAGTCCATATTTGGGGCACTTAAAGTGTATTTTGATTGCAGTAAAAAGAAGCAATGTTTGGATCAAGACAGACTTGCACAGTTTGAATCTCTGTTAAAAGTATTTTCCAAGAGTACTGTACAAAGTCATTAGCCAACCTTGAAGAAGTCTGGAAAACTTCTTGCAGAACTCTATAATTAAATCAGCTGAGAAATCTTGCACGTGGCAGAGCAGTCTGCGGTTGCGAAACTCAGGAGTATGTAGCACATGGAATGATAGTTCCACACTTGAATGAAAGACGGTGGGTTTCACATGAAAGCAGGTGAATTTTGTTTGTCTAGGAAGATCAATCTCCAACTGCATTTCTTTTTTTCTTTTTTTTTTTGAAGTTGCTCTGCAGTGTGAACTCGTCACTGTTTAATGAGAAGTGGACTTTCACTGCTACCCTTCTGCACTGAAGATGTGATCACGTCTCTCTTTTCTGCGGCCCCCAGTCTTAAAAAAAACAACAGTTGGAGCTTATCTCTGTACCTTGCCCCCATCTAGTTCCATTGAAATTGACCCCCAGGTTCAAAAGTTCTTGGAAGAGGTACAAACATATGTATATGTATGTGAACCTGGCAGTGCGTAAACATCATTTCCTCAGGCAACCAGCTATAAACTGACTTCTTTTCTATTTTTTTTTAAAAGGAATTCTTTTTCATTGGCCTTCAGACGTGATGAACACATCACCTTTACCAGATACTGAGCTCATACTGACCCAGTTGAGAGAGAATGCCAGGTCAAGTAATCAGGCAGATCTTGATCAAGGAACAGTAGTGAAAGAGGTCATGTTCCTTACCTGTAATTAGACTATAGTCATAATTGGATATAAATGACATTAATACTACGGATGATAGTACACTAACCAAAGCTGGATGTGTCAGATACTACCATAGATGCTCACAGTCACCCTTCAAAATCAATTCCTAGTGGAGAAACATGCATGTAAGAGCAACTGGCAACATCAAAAGAAGGGGAAAAACTTTAAAATGACATAAAGCCTTCCTTAAGAGGGTCTCTTTTTCAGCTGTTCCTTGCCATTTCATTTTTCCATCCATTATATACTGTGTACCTGTGAGCAATCTTGACTGGATTACCAGAGAGCTTAAGGATACACACGCTTATTTTTTTTTCTCCAGAGTTGCAGCTTTTTCTTATTGTAATATGAATTGTGAAGGAAATCTCCTCTTGATCTTTTTACAGAATTTTTTTTAAAATAAAAAGTTCTTACAGGATGCGCAGGGTATAAAAGTAGGTAATAAAAGTGAGTCAAAAAGCCGTCTGTCTTTGCATTATTATCACAAACAGTAACTTGTGACTGTATGCTACAGTCATGCACATATACACAGATAAATAAGTTAAAATCACATCACAAGGACAATCTCAGAATGCCACATACTATCACAGAAATAAATGATAATAATAAAACCTAATATATTCCTACCATCTTTTCTTCTCTCTTACATTTCTCACCCTCCTTCTACACTGTGTACAACGTATTAAGCTTTTTTGGCTTGACACATGCCACCCTGATAGAACTCCAGAAGTGCCTCAAAGGAGAGAGAATGCCCAGAGGATCCTTGGTGTAGGTAAGAAGAGAGGAATGTTGCATCTAATGGAGATCTTAATGTATGGCATCTGTGCATGATGCTGATTTTCGAACTGGCAGTTACAGCTCCAGAAAGAGCCTTCAGTCACCCTGACAGTTCTCTGAAGCCATTGCTGCTGGTTGCAGTGGCAGCTGATAAAAGCCACTGATATACTAGACAACATCAGGACAGGCAAGAAAACAAGGCAGGATGTGTCAATTTTGTCATCATACAAAAATCTGGTGCACCCAGCGTGCAGGTTTGAGCTTTCTCTGCCCCTTCAGTCTCCAAAGAGCACAAAACAGATGCTGGGGATGTGGAAGGGGCAATGACTGCAAATAATGATCAGGCTTTTATGCATTTTCTAAACTATATCTCCTGCTACCACTGCTCTGTTTGCATTTTTAAAAGTGTAAATACAATCATTCATAACAAATTACGCAGTTGACTTCTCAACATTTGGGGAAACGCAAGTCAGCGTACCTAAAATGTGAAGAAAAGTCTTAACCAGTAAGAAAGACTTTGTTATTGATCTCTGTCCCTTGCCAGGTAAGTACAGCTGGATGAACCCATTAGGGCATTTCTTTTATTTCCAGCCTTTTAGTTCCTTCTCTGTGTTTCATTTTTCATTCCCAACTTTGTCCTTTATTTCGTCCCCATTCTGCCAGCATTTTCTTTTCCAAACCCTATTTATTAGATTTGAGATGCCTATTTTTTCTCCCTGCATTCCCCAACTCACTATTTCTATTAATGTGCAGTAATACAATCCAGTAGCTGACAAGTCTTACGGTTGAAGACTTCTAAGACATTTTTACAGCTTTACTGCTTATCCTATAGCCTCAGGGTAAGCCAAGCTTACCACATTTTTTACTTTAGAAAATAACACTAATTCTGTAAATAGTTATTTGCCAAGTGTTCCGTCTTCCTCATCTTCCATCTTTTTTCCCTTTTCATTCTGATTTTCTTTGCCTGCATTCTTTTTATGTGGGGTACAGCTACACAGAAGAGAGCAATTACCGTTCTGCCTGGTCACTTAGTTGCTTCCCATGTGCTTCTATTTTTTTCTTATCCTTTCCCTTGCTGAAATGTTCCAACACTGTGTGGTTATTCACTCATAAATGTGCCAGCTCTTTTATCCCTCAAGAACAAAACCACCTGTAATGAGAGGAGTTTGAGATGGCTTCCTAATTTGGACCGACAAAGTTACAATTCAGAAAGTTTCTTGCAAATCTTTCTTTGTAGAAGTACAATAGACAGATTGTTTTACAGCAGATCTTTGAAATTTTGCAGAGAAAAGTTCTAGAGGGCAAAGCTGTGTGCTTTCTGTGTCCTGTGAAATTCTGTACAGGCTTGACAGAGGGAGAAACTGGTGGAGAAGTATCCTTATTTCCCTATGGCTTAAGCTGTCAGCACAATTCTGGCAGCCTGCTGAGCAATCCCAACCTGAGCATTCTCACCTGGGAAAGCACCTACTACAACAGTGATGTGCTGAGAACCAAGAACATCTGGCATGTGGCTAAAAGATCACAGTGAAAGTGAAGCTTAGCAAAACTAGAGAAACTTAAACAAGCCATGCTCTGTAATATCTCTCTAAATCCAGCACGTGGCATCTCTTTGACCTCTTCTAGTACGGGCGCAAGAGCTCCCTTATTTTAGAGAAATTTGAGCCATACTCTCCTGATGATCTGCTACATGTGGTTTAAATATCATCAGAGAATTTTATGTGTAGCTTGGGGCCTTTTCGTTTGGGATGAGAAAGTTCTTTCTCAAAGATAAAATGCTTTGTGTCAAAAGGTATTCATGTGCTGTGTGTGAAATCATTATTAGAACTGCTCTCCTGTTTGCTCCAACTATTGAAATGTCAATAGAGAATGTAACAGAAGGTGGGGAGAAGTGGAACAATGATCTCATGTTATGAACCTGATGTACAGGTGAACAAATTGCTGCTGCCTTATAGTGAAATGTCCGTGGTGATGCTTTGCTCACTGTTTATCCATGTTTATACATGAGTCCAATATGCTCAGCTTTGGGTTTTTTGCGTATCGCTGCTCATCTGGAGAAAGGACTTTGCTCTGTTTCCTCTGAGCTTCAGATGTACAGGAACATCAAACACATCTCTGCTCCTTCACCAGTGTAAGATCCATGTGTTGTCGTAGAAGCAGAGAAAAAACAAGGATCATAGTAATGTGTAAATACTTTTTAAAGAACAGCCATCATGATTAATACCTATTCCTACTTAGTATGTATTTTATATGCGATGACTTCTAATCAGAAATCCTGTCTCATGCTGATGATGTCTTTGGCACACTTAAAACAACAGTGTCTAGGAGATCTAAATTCTGAATTTTATATTTTTGCTGTAAATTAATGAGTACAAAGCTTTAGGAGTCATTTTTTTTGTGAGGAAAAGAACCAAGGATTATGCTTTTTTTTTTTTTGTTTTCCACAAAACTGCGTGATTTCTGCTTTGATCACTGCAGAGATGGACTCTAGATGGGTGTATTTGCCTCTTCAAAAGGAACTTAAGGAAAATCAGAGCTCTGATGATGGATAAAGAGGTATATATGTTAACATCTCTTGTCTTCCCCAGCCTCACAAACAGCAAGTTGTGTTGCCTGTCACTGCGAGTCTGAATTACCCACTTAGAATGATTTTTTTCTTTACACTAATCAAGATCATCACTGTTACTGACATCCTTGTCTGTACTGTGTGAGGCTGGGGCTCAGAAACAGAGAAGCATCTTCAAGGCCAGCACTGAACAGGAAAACACACTGATGTCCTTACCATACTGACACTATTTGTCTCTCTTGCTGTTTAAGAGGGTTCTCTTTAAGGAGGGTTTACAAACACTATGTTGCCCACTATGTTCTCCAGAACCACAGGCCTTGGGAGTGTTCATGCTAAGGCATGTTGGCCTTGGATAAAAGGCAGTTCTGAGATGGGAGCCTTGAGTTCAGTCATAATAACTGATTCTTTCAAATAAGAGCAAAAATATTAAGTGTATTTTCTTGCTTTCGAATAAAGAAGGTGCTATCTAAAAAAATTATACCTGAGCGTTGATATCTAATAATTAACTCTGCAGTACTTATTTACAGTAAATGACAGAACAATGAGTAAATCATTCTTTGAGTGGAAAGGATCTGACTCATATTCCTAGATACAATGATGGTTGTGTGGTTCTTTTGTTCCTGTGGTTGGAGGTGTGAAGATAATCGCAGAGCAGATGTGGCAGAGTGCTTGTCTCCAAGCAGAAGAATAACAACTCAAAAATGTGAGGGGCACACGCACCAGCAAAGGAATATATACAGGGAAGCACAGGGTTGCCTCTGCTGTAGCTACAGCCAGTGCTTAGGCAGCCAAATAAATCAAACACCTCTATTGGATATGGCTGTTTGACACTTCTGGTGCCAAGACTGGATGGTCAGCTGGGCTTGGGTCAGGAGGTATTACGTGCGCCCTGGCGCACTGGGGAGGCGATGAGTAGCTCCGGGAAAGTTCTTAGGTTTCCCTTCTGAAAAGTTCAGCTAGTTCGTATCTGATCTTTTGGAGAGGATACTTTAAAATTTTCCGTTAGAGTGGTAACACGTACCAGAACAGAGAAAAAGAAAATGAGTAGCTTTTTAAAAAGTAAACAGAAAAAAACGTTTTTCTGCTTTGTTTTGTTTTGTTTGTTTTATGGTCTGGCTTCCACCTTTCACAGAAGTAAAAAAGGCCTCTCTATCACGTGTCTGGGCTGGTCTGTGATGGGCAGGAACCAAGGAATTTCACAGGGATCTGCTTCACCCAGAGAATGAACTCTTAACAACTCTTGAAAGCAGGTTCAAGCCAGAACCTCTTAAAGATGTGTTTCTCTGCAACTTCCCTCTGCATCCTGAAATTGAACATTAACATAATAGGGAACTTCAGATACTAATTTAATTTAATGAACAAATGCATGTTCAATTAGCCTCCAAGGTACTCTGCATTGATCTGTGGAATTGGAAATATCTCTCAGAGTACCAGTACCCTCACTGTCAGGTAGCAGCAGGCCTGTTAGATCTAGTTGTGCCTTGTCCTGAAACCAATCTATCTCAACCTGCCGCAGCTGTTGTCTGTCGCATTTCTCAGACAGGTTATGTTGGTAGCTTTCCTTTAGAGAAAGTGTCACTTGGTCCTCTCATATGTCCACCTGCTGTGTCAGCTTCATCTGACCACACAATAATTCTTGTGACAACATTATTTTTTTGCAGTCATTTCTTTTCATTGTAGATATTCTTCACAGTTGCTTTTTTTGATGTTGTTTTGTGGTTTTTTTTTGTTTGTTTGTTTTGTTTTGTTATGAAATGGTGATAGATCCCAAGATTCTAGATTGTTTTCCTTTTTATTTCCCTGCCCCTTTCTGTTTTGCAGCATATCTGCTGGTTGCCATGACTTTGATATGAGTTCATAGCAGAGCAGACACTCTTGTTTTCTGTTGGAAAAAAAATGCCAGCAGGTGACAAGCTGCGTTATGTTGGTACCACTCTGTTATTTAACAGTGCTAAGTATGGGTCAGAATTGGCATCCATTTCTGTATATATATTCTTTAACATAGTTTCTGCCAGCCTTCAGAAGCTGAAGGTAAGGGAGGTCACAGTTATATGACTAAACATACTATTTCAGACCCAAACAGTTGAACACAATCCTGACAAATGTCAGCTACTACTATATCAGGTATACCAGGCCCACTATATCAAATCAAGCTCGGGATGTAATCTTTCTAAGCTCTTATGTTTTTGAGCAACACTATCTCAGGAAAATGAGAATATAAGTACATATCAAGAGTTAAGAAACTGTTGACTATCTATTTTCTTTTTCCAGCCAGGACATGCAGATTTGTTTCTCCTTTGCATTGGGAATAAATGTTTGCTGTGCCACATGGTAAGTCACACTACTTCCTTAATACTGTTATAATTTAAGATCAGGACAGATATCTAGTCGTCGTCCCCCCCCCC
>VXAB01004220.1:469378-548003 GCA_013399175.1 Odontophorus gujanensis | reverse complement strand
CAATCCCCAAGTGAGTTTACTCTGTCAATTTCATCATTTTTCAATAACATCTTAAAAATGACTGCTCTTATGTCTTTAAGTATCAGTGTGGTACTAAGAGGTTCCCGCAGTTCTACAGTGATATCGCCTGTAAAGGCGATATAATGTGCTGGGCACAGTATGTAAATAGTTCTCATTTTTAAAGCAACTTTTTTGTAAGAACAGATTTTATCTACCTGTTTCATAGAAAAACCCAAACCTGGACATGGAGCCATTGCCCTGTTGTTAAATACTCTGGAAAACATGTCTGCAATCACCAAAATTTTTCTAGTTTATGCTTAGCTTGCAAATCCCTTATCTGTTGCTGAGTGTTCCCCTTTACAATAAAGTACTCTTTCCCAGTTCCCCTGACTGACAAGTAGATTTCATTTTAAACGTTCTATCTGCTAGGTCCACTGCCTCCTTGTGCTCTCTTTCAGAGCACACTAGCATTTTGCTGGCAGCTATGCAGAGCACTCCTGCCACTGCCCTTCTTCAGTCAGGGACAGACAGCTCAAGTTTTGTGATTACTTTCATAGGCCTCTTTGACTCCATTTTCTCAGAAATGTTGTCAGTAGGGTTGACACCAGTTTCTCAGACACTTTGTTGTGTCCTTTCTTTTCTAAAGAAGCAGTCTTAGAAATCTGGTTCTGGCAGCTAGGCCAGGCACAAATTTGCTTACAACATTAATCTCTCCAAGGAACCTTTCTACCTTTTCTTGTCTGTCAGACTGGGAGTGCTAATGATAATACCAACCTCCTTCATCATTTCCTAACCTATTATAGAAAATGAGGTGTATTAATGAAGACATATTATTTAAGTTGCTGAAGCCACCCAGATAATTTCAACTGGATACACGAGCTTCTACCAGGATTGACGGAATGAGAATGGATGTCTGTTTGTCCCTAAGAATCCAGCATGTCCCAGTTGCAAGATTATATGTCTTAATTTGCACCTCATAACCTAAAACATCTATGACCAAATTTTGGAGAGTGTGCATGTGCTAAACTAGTTGTTTAGATATGATGGCTTGACGCTCTGCATACTATACATTACTATGCTTAAAGATTGCCAATTTAAATTTGACTCAGATATTTGTACTATCCATTGCAGTCTTTGATACAGTTATATCCTTAGTTTATTTCATTTTGGTCCTGGGCTTTGTTCTCGAAGCACACAGAGCCAAGAACTTTGAGTGAAGTCTTATTCATTCCCTGATTGATTTCTTGCTGACCACCATGGCTTAACCTGGCTCTCAGCAGCAGATATTGCTTGTTTTCCAGAGCTCCTGGAAGCTGCAGTTCCCTACAATGAAGAGCCCTACAGCTGATACTGTCAGCTAAGAGCAGCTATAGTGCAGAAAATGTTCTCAGATCTTATACTTTGAAGTTTATGGATTGCATTCGTAATGATCACTCTTCTCAGAAACATGTTCCCTAATGCTGAAAGTGTTTACAGAAACAATTTTCAGTGGACAGGCAAAAAATTGCATTAAATTGTAATAAAATTCTTTTCAGCACTAAGGGGATTCCATCTCAAATGTGAAAATGAAACAGATCTCAGCAGACCAGTAAGCCTCAGCGGACACTTATGATGTTACTCAGCATACCCTTGTTATACTAGATAAGATTTTCAAAAGACTTCTGCTTTTTGTTTTCTTTCAATATCTCACTTCAAATAAGAGGAATCTGGTAACATCGCTTACTTTGTTTCTTAGATAGTGTTATGCATTTTTCTGATTTTTCATTTCACCTTTTACTCTTTGTGCTTTGATTTTTCGTGTTGCAAAAATGACACAGTAGCCCTGAATATGGCTGAATAATGCTCATGAAGCTCACTCTTAAATTTATCTTATAAAAAGAATTGATTAAACTTAGTTCTTGACTAAAAGTTTAAACTTCTCCTTTCTCTTTGTTTGACTGAAGGTCTATTTTAAGTACATTTGTCATTCTTCTACTGTTTGATAGGCAAAATATTTTGGAAAATAGTTTGAGAGGGAGAAATAGCGCAGAAAAGCCTGGCATCTGCAAAATGCTAAGCCCATGGTGTTCAATCCTGTTACACACTGAAAGATAATTATAATTTGTTTTCTGAGGTTGAGATATCTTATATCTAAGATTACATATATGTTTAAGTGATCTGACAAAACTTAGTTTTATCTATTTAAATGAATCATTTAAATTCTCTGTGGTGATACCAAAGGATAACTCTCTGCAAGCATGCCTGGTTCATTTTCAACCTCTGCATTAAAAAAAAAGGACCTTCCTCCAGGGGCAAGATGACACAGGAAAGGTGCTAGTGAGGAAATGCCCTGCCAAATTCAACTCATAGCTTGCTCTGGATAGTTGCTTCTTTCCTGCTTCTTGTTGCATATTGACAAGCATATGGAATAGATCTACAGATCAGATGGACTGGACATGCAACGTGAAGAAAGCAGTACTCCCTAACCCAGTTCTGTGTAACTTTCATCGCTTCCATCTTAGTGCACCTATGGAAAAGTGACTCAAACAAGATCATTATAGTTTGACAGCTGGTTGCCAGGAATTTAGCATGAACGACCAAACAATTTTCAGCCTTTCAAACAAATTTATTCCTTAACACGACATATTGAGAGAGGGAAAAATCGTGTCCTAGACAAATATAGCACAAGATCAGAAAAATATTTTCTGATTCAAGTGCCAACATGTGGAAAAGAAGAGAAAAACTTTGCTTTCAGCCATTCAGATGGTTTTTGGCAGAGAGGAAGGCAAGAGTTACACTGAAATAAGGAAATATGTATGTGGACCACTGAGATCAAAGACACCCTGCACTGAAGGAAAACCGACTGGCATTGGCTAGTGCCTTTGCAGTGTATTTATTTAAATATGAATTTAAATACATGTGTATTCATATAGTAATACATTTCTACAGCTCTGTCTTTCTCTTTTCCTTCCATTTGCATGTTGATCTTGCATCAGTTTGAATAGGACTAGATTGCTTCACAAATTTTGATGCCAGCCACTAATATTTTAAATGAAGCTGTCAAAAAGTTATAACCACAATTTACCCAATAGAATGATTGCTCTGAGCTTTGTTACAAACTACTGACTGAGTAAACAAGTTCAAAATTCAAATGGTGTAATTTGTCTCAGACTTTTTGCAGTTAGGGTGCTTTGTAATATTTTATGAAGCTGAAAACCAGTATAGTATTAAAATGACAATACAGGAGCAAATCCACATTCTATAATTATGTTATCATAGAATCATAGGATCATAGAATCACTGAGGTTGGAAAGACCAGTAAAATCATCTAGTCCAACTATCAACCATACCTGTAACCACCCTAGACCATGTCACTCCGTGCAACCATTATGAAAATTAAGACCTTGATTCTAATATCTGCAGCGTACCAGTGTGTTAGTATTAAGACTGTATAGTTCTGGCTTTGAGAAAGAAGGTACACATTTGACAACAAATGTTTATACCTATGTTTACAAGGACCATTTAAAGGACAGTTTAGGGCAGGAAACAGTGGACACTATTGAAACAGAAATAAAAAAAGTTTAAGTATAAGATACTTGTTCAGCAAGAAGATTTGGATTATTATGAAAATTCCTCCCGGTCCAGCACTAAAACGGTTAAACTTGAACCAAAACATTTGGCAACTCTGCCCTGCTTGGAAATATTTATAGAAGGCTAATACTTAGCAGGTGGTAAAATTTTCCTTCCAAAGATCTCAAAGCATTTTACAAAATGTTAATAATCAAGCTTCATAAAAATTCATGTGTAGCTTTTCCAGATGTGTCTGCTTCCATATGCAGACAGTCTGAAACCCTACTTTCTATCCCTGCAGAACCAGACTCTGCTCAGTTCCCACAGAGTGTACTCTGTCCAGTCCAGAAATGAAAACATTGGAAAGCTGATGGGGTATTCAGAAACATAGAGAGGAGGAGGGCATCCTGCCCATTCCGTATTTATGTATCCAGACTTCTAAGACTCTGATTGAGACACCCTAACAAACCCCCAGAAATCTGCACTAAGAGAACTGTTGATTCTACTCCTGTGACATTGTTAAGTACCATCTGCATTTAAGGAAGGAGGGAAATTCAGAAAGGTTGGAAAACTTACTTAAGATTACACTGCCAGTAGCAGAAAGGACCGGAGCAAGAATTCAGCGCTGACTCCAAATCTTCTGCTTGCATCACTAGGCTGTCTTTTATTCAATGGAAGCACGGTGCAAATGTGAAATGAGACACTGTGAAGGTATTAGACAGCTGAACAGATTGTAAGTGCTCTGGACAATCTTGAGATTACAGCCCTTGTGAGCTTTGCTTCACTGCTGGGTAAATTGGATTAAATAATTATGAATAGGTATGAGACACCTAAGTGGCCATACTATAGTAGAAAAAAAACATTTTTTTCCATTATAGAAAATGCAAGATTTTCCACAGAAAAGAATTAAAATAATGTTTCTGAAGAAGTTATCTGTAGGAACCTGTGAAAAAAGCTATTTGTCATGGAGGAAGAGGAAGTTATTACAGAAACATAGTGAGACAGATAAGGAAGTATCACACAAGGAGGCTGTTTTTAACTGGGCAGAGAACATTGGGGTTGCCCTGAGGCTGAGTACCAGTATGCAGTGATTAAAATAATTCAGAGTCTGTAAAAGAGTGAACAGTAAGGTGAGAACATTTGAAATATGACAGAATTATTTGGGGTACTTAACATAGAAAGAGATTGAAGAGATGTACCGAGGCAACTAAGCTAGGTCACCTAACATCAGATGTCAATGGCGCTGGGTATTGCATTTTGGAAGAAGTGTTTGAACTGCTTATACAGATGTCGGAGCTCAAAGTTATTCAGTAAAAACGAAGTTTTGGGTGAATACCTAATTGCAAATCTAGGAGTGGCATGGAAGAAGGTATGGATTTATATGCTAAATAAGTCTGTGGCACGTTTACTTGGGAAATCTTAGCTCTGGTTATTATATGAAAAAGAATGAATAGCAGAAAAGAATTTAGAAGCAAGTGGAAAGAATGACTTGGAAAATTTTCTGCATAAACTTGAAGCTAGAATTGTCTAGAAAAGTAGTGCACAGATAACTGTGAAAGTGCACACTAAATGGTTCTTACATTTGCAATTATAATACAAAGGCAAGGATACATTCCAAAAGTAAAACAAAAAAATACAAAACGTATATATTTACAGAAGCAAATGATAGATAATGGGTAGCAGCAGGTGCAATACCTCAGCATAATCCTGAGGCCAGGAGTAGAACCAGATGGAGGAAGTGATATTTGTGCCTTCAGTTGGAATATACTATAATAAGAACAGGACTGAAGATGAATACAGCAAAAAGGAACACAGTTCAGGGACTTTAATAAGGATGTTAAAATAAAGAGAGGAAGTGGGGACAAAGAAGAGGATTTTGTCTTCCTCAACTACAGCATCTGGGACAGTCAATAGCTGCTGATTTGATCCTAGATTAGATAGTGTTATCTAGTCTACCCATTTGGAAGTCAAAGGTGCTAATTAGAGGAGTCAAGATCATGGGGGTGTGAACAATAGAAAAAAAAAACCAACAGATCGTGTCACTAACATATCTGGATAATCAGATACTTCATTTTGTTTAATCAGAAACTTTATTTTTTCATAGAGAGTATATAAAATAGAATATAATCATTGGTTTAGGCAACATAATTATCCTTTGATGTTGATATTTCAGTTTATATTGAACAAATTTATAGTTATTCTCAGGCTTAATCAGTAGGAAACAGAAAACTCAGGCATGGATGGGTTTTCTTTATAGATGTTGAAGAACACATGACCTGTCTTTTACGTCAGGATAAATCTGCCCCAGTAAAGTTCTTCATAAATGAAAGGAAACACAGCTATGGCCATTTTATTAAAACCAGGAACCCAAAATTGTCATGTAAACATCAGAGCAAGGATTGGAACAACGTGGTTATGCTGTTGCACTCACGCCGTAACTACTGAACAAACCAGAGGTCAGGAAGCTTTGCAATTAAATAATAATTTACAAAATGACAGGTTATAGCATGGTAACACAGAGATTCCTCTGTGTTCTTACCTGGCAGAGGAGACACCATGATCAGGCAGGTGGTGTTCCCAGGGCAAGGTTCATCCCCTGCACTCCAAGTGTGCTGACCCCTGCAATTTCCCTGAAACTCGACTGCAGAATCTGTGGTAGTGAGGGACTGCAATTGCACTCTACTTAAATTTTTGGGCCTGTAACTAGGTGTTCCCCAGGGATTGCTGCTGGATCCGGCCTTGTTCAACATCCTCATCAACGACCTGAACAAAGGGATGGAATCTACCCTCATTAAGTTTGCTGATGATACAAAGCTGGGAGGAGTATCTGACACACCTGAAGGCTGTGCTGCCATTCAGTGAGACATGGATGGACTGGAGAATTGGACAGGGAGGAACCTGATAAGGTTTAACAAGAGCAAGTGTTGAGTCTCGCACCCGGAGAGGAATAACCATGTGCATCAGTACAGGTTAGGGTCTGACCTGCTGAAGAGAAGCTCTGCAGAGAGGGACCTGGGTGTTCTGGTGGAAAACAGATTGGCCATGAGCCAGCAGTATGCCCTGGTGGCCAAGAAGGCCAATGGGATCTTGGAGTGCAATCAAAAGAGTGTGGCTGGCAGGTCGAGGGAGGTGATCCCTCTACTCTGCCTTGGTGAAGCCACATTTAGACTACTGTGTCCAGTTCTGGGCTCTGCAGTTCAAAAAAGACAGGGATCTCCTAGAAGGAGTTCAGCAGAAGGTCACAGAGATGATTAAGGGCCTGGAGCATCTCTCATATGCAGGAAGACTAACCTGAGTCTGTTCAGCCTCGGGAAGAGAAGACTGAGAGGGATCTGATAAATGTTTATTAATATCTAAAGGGAGGTGGAAGGCAAATGGATGAGTCCAGGCTCTTCTCGGTGGTGTGTAGTGACAGCACAGGGAGAAATGGACTAAAACTTGAATATAGGCGGTTCCATACTAACATGAACAAGAACTTTATGGTAAGGATGGTGGAGCACTGGAACAGGTTGCTCAGAGAGGTTGTGGAGTCTCCTTATATGGAGATACTCAAGACCTGTCTGGGTGCCTGCCTGTGCAACCTATTGTAGAGTACCTGCTTTAGCAGGGGGTTGGACTTGGTGACTTTGGAGGTCTCTTTCAACCCCTGTGATTCTGTGATTCTGTGTTCACATCACATCTGCTTTAATGACTAGCTTTCATATCCCAGACAAAAGCGCATGAGATCTTTGAACCGCATGGTCTAGTCCTCTCAGGCTGCTGAGGTTTCCTTTTTCATTTGCCTGATAGTGTGAATGTTTACAAACTAAGAACTCTCATGATCCGTGTCTTGTCAGCTGCTTTTATATTTTGATGGGCTCAGTGGAATGTGACATAAAGGACAAAAGTATCCTGGATAACCACTTCCACTTATGTGATATAATCTGTGCAAAAGCAATGGTTAAACTGTGCAGACCATGAGAGGAAGTCAGTTATATGGTTCAGCTTGAAAACCTTTTTTTGGCACACGCTCCTTTTAGAAAGAGTCACACGATGGGGATGCTGAGCATGTAAAGTACATGACTAAGGGGACTGGTGTGGTGACTTGTGTACTCTTAGTAAAGGGCAAGCCAGCAGCACCTCAGGTTGCACCATCAAGCAGAACTGGCTGCCTCTAGCTCAGTGTAGCCAGGTATAAATTACACTGCCTTCCTAATGGGGTTGTTATAGAAACCTTCCCCCCACATCATTGAAACAACCAGTCAGAAGTAGTTGTGTTGCTTCTGTTGAAAGGGCTAGGTTTTGGCACATCAGGGTCACATACTGATCCACGGAGAGCCGTTTATAGAGACCATGCTGTGTGCTGTTGTTTTTCTGACAATGAAAAACAATACTGAGTTTGAAACATAGATCAACTAGTACTTAAAGACTTTGCATTTAAGTAGCTTGCTCTAACTCTTCAGGCCACTTTTATACCCAGGATTTTCTTTTCCCCTGAACAATGTAAAACAAGACATGCTAGGCAGAAGAGAAGGCACAAGCATGATTCTCCTCGGGCATTTGCTACTCTATATGATGGAGCTGCACTTGGTAAGTGCACTCTACCTCTGCCAAAGCCCAGTTAGTTATTTCTGCAGCATCCCTGGAGACATCAAAGTGTCATTCCAGACCTTGTCAAGTGTTATACCTCATTTAGAAACATCTTCATCCTCTACTGCATGTTATGGTTTTTGCTCTAAAGACCTGAAGTTGTTTGGAAATCAGTGAGAGTTGACAATATGAAGGGATTCTGATTGGATGGTTGGACTAGATGATCTTGTAGGTCCTTTCCAACCTAATGTATCTATATGTATCTATGAATCTATGAATCTATGATTGGAGGGCTTGATCTTTTGTTATGTAAACTTATCTCGGATTTATATTGAACCCTTTCTTGGTTCTGTGTTTTAAAAGAGTACTTGCAGACTTTAATTTCAGGTTTTTTCTATTCCTAACTTTCTTTGTCCTCTCTTTGTTCCCAAATTGTGTAGCCTTATTCTTTACTTAGACCTATAACTATAAAATGTTTTTCTCTCAATCTCAGAGCCTGTGTCTCTGTGTCAGCCCTGAACGAAGGTACAACTTTGAACTTTAAAATGCTTTCTATACAATATTCACATCTTATTCTGCATGTCTCATTCTGACCTTCAACTCACTTCTTACATTCTTCTAATACCTACTTCTTATCACTTCTTTCTCTGCTCAGTTTACCTTGCAGTCTGAATGAAACTATGTGAGTGCCTGTCTTGATACACTTGGTTCCCAATACTGGGACTTCTATTTAACGGGCAGTTCAAGTTTCCAGAGTTTTCTCATTTCCTTTTGAGAAATCTTTTCGAAGAAATATCACTCTTAAACTCAGCCATTACAACGTAACAATAGTAGGGCTTTTGGGATTCTTTTTTTTTTTTTTTTTTTTTTCATTTGNNNNTTTTTTTTTTTTTTTTTTGTAAGCTAAGGCTTTATTGCATTTAAAGTCTATAGATTTTAACAGGCAAGTCATTAAAAAGTCACAAACTGAAAGCTATAAGGGTAATATATACAACCTTAACTTGGCTATTAAAGGAGAGTGGTTTCTTAGTTTCTTAACATAAGAAGCATTGTCAGTGAGACACTGTCTGGGGCCCTGGAAGCTCTCTAACATACAGTTTTTGATTTTTTTCAAGGTGGCAGCAGGGTGTTTGCAATTACATTTCTAGCTGCAGTTCAGTTTGGATAGTTGTGGTTCAGTTCAGCTAGTTAGCAGTACTAGAGGCAAATGCTGTAAGAGGTTGTAGGCTAAGGTGATTCAACAGTTGTCTGGCATGAGAGTGTAGGAAGAACTGTGCAGTTTGTTGCTCTGAATCCTTTACCCCTCTTCTATCACAGGAGAGGTTCTAAAGATGATACCACAAGTATTTTACATTACAGTGATTAGAGGATGATGCTTACCTGCTCTGACTAAATCAGGTTCATTATGGAGTACAGTATCATCTCACAGTCTGGAGGGAGGATCTTCTATTTGTCTATGCTGACTTTAGACATTCTTCTCCCAGAAGTCCAGCTGATTCAGACGGGTTTTGGAGGATACAGTTCACAGTTCTGCACAGAGGAAAAGGATCTGGGGGTGTTAGTTGGCACTCAACTGAATATGAGCCAGCAGAGTGCCCAGATGGCTAAGAAGGACAAAGGCATCCTGGCTTCTATCAGGAATAGTGCAGCCAGCAGGAGCAGGGAGGTGATCTTCCCCAATGTACTCCACTCTGGTGAGGCTGCACTTCTAGTGCTGTATTCAGTTTTGGTACCCTCACTACGAGAAAGACATCGAGACCCTGAAGTCTGTCCAGAGAAGGGGAGCAGCAGAGGGAACTGGGATTATTCAGTGTGTAGAAGAGGAGGCTTAGGGGAGACCTTATAGTTCTCTACAACCACCTGAAAGGAATCTGTGGTGAGGTGGGGGTTGACCTCTCAGGTAACAGAGATAGGAAGAGGGAGGATGACTTCATGTTGCACCAACGAAGGTTCATTTTGGATACTATGAAACATTTTTTTCTCAGAAAAAGTGAAAAGGCACTGGAACAGGCTGCCCAGGGAGGTGGTGGAGTCACTACTACCAGAGTCTATGATTCTACTTGTGGATTAGTAATTTGTTAGCCTGGCTCTTGTGATCCAAACTGATGGACACTATCAACTTGGTGTGTATTAAAGAAACCTCTGGTCAAAAGTACTGCTAAGACACTGCAGCTCTAAACTGACAGAAGATTGTAAACTCTGTGACCAGAGGGCTTCTCTGCATTTTTATGTCAAACATATTTCTTTGTCAGATGCAAGCTTAGCAAATACATCCTGTAAATTAATAGTGTGTTTCCTGTAGCTTATGAATGATCAGCAGCAGGAATTTTGAATTTTGATGCACTTATTATGTTTCCTTGCAACTCTGGAAGTTTAATGATTCATAAAGACACTCCAGTTTAGTCTCCCAAAGGTGTATGCAGTACTTGCAAAAGCAAAATGTGCTAAAGGCTAATGTTTGGTGTCTCAGCCTATAAAGGGAGCAGACCAGTTCAACCAAGAATTGCCATTCTGAAATAATTTCCTTTCATAACTGCATTACAGGTCAGCTCATTGGGAGACCCTGTTTAAATAGAAATAAAAACATATAATTTAAAATTTCATATTAGGTTATCTAATTTCACAGTGAGCAAAGACAAAATCTGAAATATGTATAGAATAAATTGTTTGTATCAGTGGCAGTAGGAAAATACTGAACAAATAAACCCTCCTAAATAAACCCTTGTGGATAAAACCTTGTGCTTAAAAATCCAATTGCTTTTTGATAAGCATGAGAAAAATGTTGTTTTCTTCCTCCAGCCCAAATACTGTCAAAAAGATATTCATATATGTATGCTGTCTGGCTATTTGATAGGAAGATTGCTACAAGCCTTGCTTACCAGGGTATTGGTGATGTATGCATTGTGACATCATCTCAAAATCTATTCCTGGCAGTAGTGAAAGTTTGTAGAAATTACAGATTTTGGTAGTGTTTTGTTTTTCTCATTTATCTGTTAAACTTGAGGATTTCCTTGTCTAGGATTTATGGTGATGCCTTATGTGTATGCCATCACTGAAGAAATAATGATGGGCAGATTGAGGAAAGTGCAAGTAATATTTACAGTATCTTTACAATATTGGAAGCCTTGCAAATTATTTATTTACCATTAACCTACCTAATATCCAAGAGTTAAATCAGAAGAGAGTAATAAAGGAAAATCACACCAGAGATGAAAAAATGGGAAAGATATAAGAGTGAGGAAGGAATCCCACAGGCCTGACTTCATCCAGGCTCAGAGTGTTTACCCTTCCCAAGGCTAATATCAAAGAGAATACTTAAAGATCACAAATTATCATCCTGGGAATAAGAATTAGTTTATAAACAAACATAAACCAATATCCATGATGTGAATTGTTAATTCAGAAATGAGTAGAAGTTGCATTGCCTAAAGCTTAAGTGATGGAGGTGAAGCCACAGCAAGGAGATGTATGTCTGTAGACACCAGTGTGAGTGCACTTTCCCAAATATCCTTTATCTTTCAGGGAAGTTAATTAATAATGCTGTATTGCACACAGAGGGTACTGTTTTGATGGCAAATTAATTTTGGGATGACATTGTTGAGTTGGTTGGGAAGCTAGACTCCTCCTGGTACAATGATTTAATTACATAATTTTACCTGGATGGGGGTGCAGGGAGCCATACTAACAGCAGAGTCCAAAGAGACAAAGCAGGCTGTAGGGCAGTGTTTCCCTATGATACATGCTCATATGAAATTAAAGCCTTTGCAAAGTCACACACTTAAAAACTGCAAATGTTTCAACGGCAACTCATTCAAATTCTAAAATAATTGGTAATTTCTTTTGAAAATCAAAGTGCATTCTAGGAAAGAGATTTACTTATAGAGTTACAAATTACAATGAGATGTAAAATGTTCAGAAGTAAAATAATAATCATTTTTATTACTATTAAAATGGCATTGCTGCATCATAAGCTCTCATAAATGCAGCACTGTTTGATTTAGAAAGACCTTTGTGTAACTTCTTATATTCCAACTAATATGTATTTGAAACAAAAAGAAGATTTTAATGAGAGCTCTTTGTTATAATAGAAGATCCATTTTTTTACCTTTAGAATATGCTACAAATGCTAGGATTTTGTGGATTTTCTGTTGTTGCTTTCATTACCATACTCCTTTCAGCAGTCTAGTGTTGCTCTGACCTTTGTGAACCTGGGATTATGAATGTTGCTTATGTTAGGATTCAGGCAAGGTTCATCAGCTGTCAGAAATATTTATTCTCCAAGGATCCACAGGCAGAACCTGAGCTTGGAGACTCATTTCTGCATCTCAGGTATACGCTGAAAGGAAAAGATTCTGATAATGGAGTGCCTAAAACTTTGGTTGTGATTTTTATTGGATAAATGAAGTCTTTATTCAGATTGGATCTCATTTGCATAGTGATTGGACAAGCTATATGACTCCTTAATTTCATCTCTCATCCATACCACCAGATGATTGAGTTTAGCCTCTGAACTAGCAAACTCATGCTGGCCTGTTTGGTACACATCTTTTATTTCAAAGAAAGAGATGCAGAAAGAGAAGGACTGAATCTCCTTTCTAAAAGCCTTTCCCTCCACCACACACATCAATCCCTCTGGAAGGGCAGCAGCTGCTGCAGTGTTGACAGTTATTGCGTGTATACATTTGGAAATTGTAGCCTGCTCTATGAAGATTACTATCATCAGGAAAGTATTAGAAAATACATCTAAATATTTTAGGCCAATTACTGACTACAGTTAAAAAGCATGCAGCACTAGGGAAGCGGCAAGGTTTGGTCTGCTCCTGCATACTCTTGCTTCCCTTTAAGGACACCGATACTACTGTATTTTCCCGTAAGTGGTCTGGTATATTTGGGCTGGAGCACACACTGTACCTTTCAGAGAGGTATCATTTATTGTCCCTTAATCTGCCAACTATGGAGTGTCACAAGAAAAACACTAGAAGCATCCTGGCAATTAATACCCATAGGTACTCTAATTGCCTTTAGGAGATATGGATTAATTTACCTCCTCATGCTTACATCTCATTATTGCTCCGTACATTCCAGCGAGAAGCTAAAAGACATGTCTCTATACTGAAAAAAGGGATAGTTTAGTTTAAAGTCTGTAGAATGAACAGTTTACTATTTCTTTCCGCCTAAGCAATTATTTATACTGTATAAAGTGGCAATTATGTACTACTCCTGAGAATAGTTACCCATATTCACTTGTCAGTGATGCAAGGGGCAGTTAGTGATGAATGTGACTACAAAAGAACCATTGAAAACATTTTAATTAACACAAGATTACCCCAGACTTCTCGTGAAAATCTCACTATTCCTTTCTGGAAACCATTTCTTCCATTAAATTGAATGTGTTTGAGATTGCATTGTGTTGAACTGAATGCTTAAACTAAATATTGAGCATAATGGATATCTGTTTTATAAGCTGAAGTTTACTGTTAGAAGATGAAGCATTTCTGCCTCATGTGAATAATGGTTTTCCTCTTAAATGAGCGAATGGTAGTGGTGTCCCAAAGTGCCCAATTGAGAAGCAGGAGAGCATGTAGGAGTTTAATTTGAAACTTTGTGAGAGGATACAAAAACAGCTTGACTGATAAGAGCACATACATGGAAGAGAAAACTGGTGGATCTAATAATAATCGTCAAGGGTAAGGTGTTCTGTAACTATAATAGTTGGAAAATTACAGGAATCTCTCTAGGTTTCTATGAAGCAGAAACGTCATTGGAGAAGAAAAATGTTTCTATTTGTACTGTAGTGTCTGCAGGAAGGATGTTGCAGTGATGTTATTAGCAATTTCTAATAAGCTAAGAAGAGGTTAAAATTCTTTGGTATTTTTTTTTTCATCCTCTAGTGGTTATTTCTAGACTTACTAGCTCTTCAGAAACTAGTTACAAATAAAGTAAAAAAAAAAACATTCCTATGCCCTAAGAGCTTAGTTGGATAAGGATAATTTATGTAAATAAGATAAATTTGTCAAAATTTACAATGCCAAATATACTAAATTTTGGTCAGCTCTACTTATCATGTTGTAGTTGAATTTCCTTCAAATAAAGTCTGTCTCACATGTAGGAGTGTGGCCTCTCCTGCATGGCCTCAGCTGTCTAGTCTGTACTTATCCATCGCAGAAGCTGTGTGTCTGGTTACAAAACCTGATGTAATCATAGAACCATAGAAATATCAAGACTGGAAAAGGCCTCGAAGAGCACCTAGTCCAACAAGCAGCCCATCACACCATGCCCACTGACCATGTCCCACAGTGCTACATCCACACAGCTCTTGAACACCTCCAGGGGCAGTGACTGCACCACCTCCCTGGGCAGCCTGTGCCAATATCAGGCAGAGCACAGACAAGTTTCTGTGAAGAAATTCAAAATCATTTTTTGGTTTGTTTGATGGTCTTTTATTGATTCCCAGCAATGTCTCTTTATTATTATTTTATTTTTCTGTCTGAAATGCCGTACAATGGCAGTGTGTTTTGGAGTTAGGATGGCTTCCAAATTAGCCAAATGTTTTTCTGAAATATTATGCTGTATTTGTCAACTTCTTAAAATGAGGCTATATTAATTTTTTCCATAATTACAGTGTGCGAAGAAATCTCTAGGGAGATGGCAGGTGTCCCATATGACCTAAATCTTTCCTCTGGCACTGATCTGGACAGATCTGGCATCCACTGGCAGCCACAGAACTCTAGCAATATACAGGTGTGTGAGAGAGCTCCTTGTCCACCTGTTGATGGTTGGGCAGGTGACTGTCATCTCCTAAGTTCTCCCCCTTTCTTCTCTGTGTGTTTGGACTCAGAACCATAGCATGACTAAGTCCTGATTTCTCTTCCTTCCTGATTCTTACTGAGAAAAAGAGATGCTCAGCACACCAGGAAAACACAGACATTCTGTGAACTCTGCAGCTTGTGATGTCTGTTTGAACTTTTAGTCCCTCCTTGTAATGGTGATGTGGAATGTTGTGCTTGAAAAGTTTCGTACAGTTTATCCCTGTGTTATTTAGTGGTTGAACATCACATGTTTCTATATGTTATGAATTTTCCAGATGAGATGAAGAGGTTTTAAAAGGGTTGAGAGTGTCAAACATTCGAACTCTGAAGTTTTGGAAGCTTCAGGGCTCCATCTGCCCTCAACCTTAGGCTGGCAGTGTCTCATTGCAATAGATGTACTCTTCTAAATATGGAAGTAGATAATTGCTTCCTGTATTTTCAAAAACTTGAGCATTGGAGAATTCGCTCATGTTGCTTTACAGCTCTGTCCAGCTGGCAGCACCTCTGCTTGAACCACAGTGGCAGCAGGTAATTGTAACAGAACAGTCCCTGTCAAAACAAGAGAGATTTACTATGCCAGCGGATAATGAAATGGAACAGCTCACACAAGCAATAAAGAAAAAACACTGCCGGAAAGATGGAAAGGCATATTCAGACCTTTAAGGACTATAAAACAATACAGTACAAAAGTGAGCTGTTGAGTGTATCACTCTTTAACATCTCAGGACAAAAAGAGAGCTGTGCTCACAGGCAGCGCCTACAGACTTGCTGTGTCTGTGGAATTCATGCTGAGCAACAGTGATGGTCAGTCCCAGCATCATTAGCACCTCCTGTATCACATTCTGTATCAGGAACTCCTCTATGCCAGTGTGCTGGCAGTTTCTGATAGCAGCCTGTGCCTAACCATTTAGAAAGTGATGTTAGAAACAGTTATGAATATAGAATATGGATTATAGAAAATGTAGAATGGAAATATTTAATGCTTCCTGTAATTATTCATCACTGCCGAAGCAGTGTACTGAGGTCAGTGCCATTGCAGCACTGAAGTGGAAGGATGCTCCAGCAAATCTTAAATTACCTCTCACAGCTGCTTGCAGCTCAGTGGTAGCAGCTTCTAGTTCAGCTTGGGCTGCCAAACCCACCCAAGAAGCAATTAGCACAGAGTGAGGTCTATGCTACTCTACAGTAGCAGCTCAGCATTGTCCCAGGCCTTCCTCCTGCTGTGGCTTTGTCTAATTCAGAGCCCATCTATTAGCAGCTCTCTTCAATTCCAGGAATGTTTCCTGTGTGTTTATATACATTTCTATTTTCTTTCTTTCTTTTTTTTTTTTTCCAAGGAACATAAAAGAACTAAGTTCTTGGATGTTCCAGAAATACTGCAGATAAAGTGCAAGGACATATATACATGGGTAGCAAGGACTATCCTTTCACTTCATTACTCAGTATCTTTTCCCTCTGGTAACTGCAGTGTCTTTTTTCAAACTGTGCTGTGTCAAGGACCATATAGTGGCAATAGACACATCCTTAGGATAACAGCAGGAACAAATTACTGTAACATTGCAAAAGGGAAGAGGTGAAGGCAGCTTAGTTCCTTATCCTCAGAGCTTTCCTGTCCTGGATCCCTCTGAAAAGTCTATTTTTACCTATACCCCGAGGACTGCGAAGCAAAACCAAAGACTGGAGCTCCCTTTTTGCAGTTGCACAGTGATGCTTCCAATAGAGTGTTTTTGTAGACCAAAATTTATCTAAGATGTATAACGTACAGAGCATTTCTATTATTTGCTATGTGATTTTTATTATTAATTACTTCTTCTTACATCACCTCACCAAGCACATTCACAAAAATGATTGCTTCCCATATTTGTGTGAGTCTAAAGAGGTGAGCAATCACAGCTCCAAGGGCAAAGTCAAACAAAGCAACTTTGTCTGCATCTGGAAGAGACCACTGGAGAAGATGGTTTGTATTGCTCCATTTTCCTTGGGTGAGGGTGGAATCTGTCTGTCTTTGCTTCTCTTCACTTCATAGCACTGCTCCCTTTCTTCATGCTGGTTCTTGTTGCTTCTTATCTCCTGCTGGCCTTGGCACTCTTGCATGTGGTAAGAGAGATTATATATATACTGTACTGTAGATATGTACAGGTTATACATTGGATGGGAGGCACTTTTATGTGCCATAATTTGGAAGTTTTTGTCTCTTCCTGGTAGCTTCTTTCAGACAAGACAAGAATATGGTTTAAAGGAATCATCATTCTTTTTTTTTTTTTTTTTTTTTCTGTCGTGTAGTACTTCATGTAATTCAATAAAGTGAAGAGTTTGTTTTATTTAGTGTCAAAAAATGCTGTTCCTGATAATGAATCTAGCTTAGATTTTGAGGAGCCTCAGATGGCAGCTCTTTGTAGTGGAAGCAGATGACTGAGAATGAGTGCAGAGCTCACAGCTGGAAGCTGTGTGCCCTCAGCACTCACAGATTAAACGCCTGCATGGCCTCATGGCTGCTGCTGCATTACTTGGAGTGGAATGTGGTGAACAAACCTGCCAGAAACATACAGAACAAAGACTTCTGGAACAACACCTCCTTCTTGTCATGTGACTCATGTATTTACTTAAAGATAATTCCCAAATGCTTTTAATGAGAAGAGAATATGATCATTACATGAAGCCAATCATCTGTTAGGCTGGCAGTGCGGACAGTCAAAAATTAATACAATTTAGATAGAGGGTGTGAATGCCTGGCAACAGTGAGTTCAGACTGACAGCATGCATTAACTTGCCTGCAATCTTTTCCATAAAAATTCGTTCTGTATGGTATCCAAGACTGACACCGTGTAATTTTCTCATGCTTGGAATAGCCAGTATTCTCATGTTAAAATTACAAATTCCAAAAGAAAGGAGAGAAGGAAGCCTTGGAGTGCACAGGAGCTGCTCCCTGTCAAAAATACTGTCTATAAAGTATGTCATACATAGGAAGAGAATTTCACAAATCCATCCTGTCTTGCACTTTTAAAGCAACCAGCTCATCATCGAGCAGTGGCAGTGGAGAGAAGACAGAAAGCAGCCACTGTGAGCAGACACAGGCTTTTTCTGTGTTGAATTTCCATGGAGTGCTATTTTTCTTGCTTATATCGTATACCTCAAGTAAAGAAATAAAGTTTAGGCCCTTCTCAGTCCTACATCCTAATATGTCTTTATTACATGCACAAAAGAGCATCAGGCACTGCAGGCAATTTCTCTTCAAGATGCAAGTCAAAAACCAGAGGCGTGTGGAGGTTTGCAGTACCTCCAACAAAGCACAAAGAGCTGATCTTTTGTTTTGGGTCTATGTTTGAGAACGTATTTTTCAGCTGAGCTGCTAAACAAATATCCTTCAGCTGAGGCACCCTCCAGCTTCGGATGCAAAATGTGACTGATACTTTCAGTCAGAAAAAAAGAAAAAATTAAAGAAGGGGAAGAATGAAATCTAAAAATTAAAAAGTGTGCCAAGTGATGAGTGTGACTAAGTGCTGAGGACTATTACAGAATCAGTTATCTGGCACAGATCAGTCACTTTGCTGACAAGAGAATTACCATTTCTTCTCTAGCTTCACCTGTACGAAAATTACAGTAGGAACCCTCCCTCTTCAAACCAGCTGCTGAAGATGGACAATTCTGGCTGTTTGTTTAAATAACCAAACTCACAATACATGTGAAATATGGGTTACTATACTGGCTGAGGTGAGTGCAAGCTATATTTTTACTCCTCAGCATGTGGTAAAAGTGACGTTGTCATCCATTTGTTCTTCATTATATCTGATGCTGAAATATTGAATCCCATTTGAATCCCATGCCACTTATTTTGACCTGTAATTAGACAACTATCTGCTTGTCATTTATAAAAATGCCTTTGCCTTTACATGAACTGATAGATCTTAGAATCACAGAATCATTAAGGTTAGAACAGACCACCATCAACCCATCACCACTATACCCACTAATATATTAGTTGCACCGTGGAGAGTTGCAATAAAACAAAACAAAACCTCCTAACTTTGAATGAATATTCACAAAAAATATGACCAAAAGTACTGCAAATATCAAATAACCTCCTTTTCAATTCAGGCTTATGCTTAGAAGCATACTTAAGCATTGTTCACATATGGTAATACTTTTATGAGAATCTCTTTGCTAAAGGTATGAAGAAGGTACTTCTGAAAATTACTAGATTGCCAGCAAAGCTATGAATGTAAAGGGAAATAAGGTAAAATTTGATGGGAGGAAATTAAAACAAACAAACAAACAAACAAACAAAACAATGAAAACATTCAGGTTGTAGCTTCTACTTGTGCCATATACATAATGGGACTGACATAGTTGGCTGCTGGTTTTGGAAAAGCAGAGGGCAAAAATCTTTTCTGTTCCAACAGCAACCCTAATCAGCTTGGCAGAGCAGTGCGTCTGGGTCAAGTCACCGTAGGGAAATGCTCTTTTATTTCATGGATTTCATTAAAAAACCACTAAGCAGTTTACAGAGACTGTAAAAGAGAATTAGAAGGTAGATGCCGTATTCTTCTCTGTTGCTCAGAGAGGTGGAGGATCATCTGTCCCTGGAGATGCTCAATGTAAGGCTGGATGGGGCTCTGAGCAACCTGATGTAGCTGTAGGTGTCCCTTTTCATTGTGGGGGAGTTGGACCAGATGGCATTTAAGGGTCTCTTCCAACTCAAATGGCTCTGTGATTCTGTGATTCTACTAATACGAGATAAACTAGGTGCTGAATGCTGCAGGATCTGGTAGCGGCTCTGCAGTGTCTAAAAGCAGGACATACCCTGAAGACAGAAAGACCAGAGGACGCTCCCACATCTTTTAAAGGCAAAATAATACCTTAGTAGCATTAAATGAATGTACTTTGAAATTTGAATCAGGGCTCATTAAAGCAGATGTAGAGCAAAGATTTGTCAGTACAAACAAGTAACACCTTATAATACTATAAATCCCTATGGGTGGAAATGAGACATTGATCCAGTATATTGCGAGTATAAGAGATTTTGCTTTGTAACTTTGTGTCTTTTCTGTCATGTGGGCTCTTTTCTTGGTTTGACTCAGGTAAAGAAATCATGGTATATATTTTTCTCACATTTAAAGTGCTCTGAAGCTAGTATTAACTACATCCCAGAAATAATAGCCATTATTACATACCATTCATGGGGAAGTAGTCTGTAGAACCTTGGCCCAAACTGATCATTGTTGGGCTTTGTACAGCAAAAACACATGATAAGTGATAGCTCTCACTTGAGAGAATCTGCTATTCAAAATGAAATGAACCTGGAGCCTTGTGTCACTGTGTCCTTGTGTCACTGACCCGTCACCCTGGAGATTCACACTTATTTTCTTCAGAAGGATTGTCAGCATGTCAGCATCACAACTTCTTGTGTTATTAGTGAAAAAATATCCCCCTCTGCCTTTACTTGGTGAGAAACTCTCTATCTGACCTCTGTTGATTCCATGTGTTTCTTGCCCAGACAGCATTACAAATCCCTTTCAAAACACCTTTATACCTTAAGAGCAGAAAGAAGAATCCTCACTCCTGAAGTGTGGGATTTGGACGGGCTGCTCCACGCATTGTCTCTCAGAGAGGCAGCGAGCATCGTTCGAGTTGCTGTCAGGATTTTGGTGCTTCTCAGCATGGATTGATATCAAACTGTAGCTCAGCTTTGAAGATGCTTTTCAGGACTCTAAATTATTAAATAATATTTTAAATAAGGAAAACCTGATTATGTTCTATAAATATTAATCTCAGAGCATAATTGCTTTGCTACTCTATTATATTACAATAAGCCTGCCGGTGTTGCAGCATTTTAAACAAGTGTTAGATGATTTAGTTAGTCCTTATGCTCTTCGTAGCAACAATCTTCAGTACTGAAATAAGATTGCAATTTACTGATTAAAGCTGTATCACCTCATCAAGTGAGATTGAGGGTTCTCTCTTTTTTTTTTTTTTTTTTTTTAGCATTTCTTTCCTTTTTATTTGCTTCTACTAAATATTTCAATTTTGGGAACGTTTTACGTCTTTCCTACTCTTGCTGGTTAATTTACATTAATGAAATGCTTGCAATCCCACCCACTCAGGTGGTATTTCATATTCAAGGCACTTGATAAAGGTTTGGTTCAGGAGTGCTAGCTTTGAGAAACTACCCAGTATGGAAGTAGTCCCTCAGGATGTAATCTGTTAATGCAAGTTCTGATGGAGTAATGTGTGTTCACTTTACTGGCTGCATATGTAACTCTTTGACAGTCTTTGGGGAAGGGAACTGGAAGAAGTGGATCCTATTTAGAGCTAATTCTGAAACAAAATAGTCTGGAACAGCACACCGGAATTTTTCTTTCATAGTAAAATTACCACTGTATCATTCAATTGACAGAGTGCATCTGCCCATGTGTATTACACACTCTGGCTCTTCTGTCCAGTCATGGGTAAGGAGCTAAATGTGAGACATGAAGACATTAAAGAGGATGAATAAGGCCATGATTGTTTTTGCTGGAGCAAAATGATTACTTTGAAGCTACTATTTGCTTTCTTCAGTCAAAATGTGTTTCTGAACACTTCTCATTCAGTTTAGCATCTTATTAGATGCAGTAAAATATTTTCATAACGTATGCCTGTGCTATTAATGATCTTTTCTTCACACACAGCTGAAATGAGAAATTAACTGGCAGATAAAAGTGACTGTTGACTTTTAAAGAGATGCTCTTATAAAGATTCATGTACCATTCATTACCCCTCTATGCTTTGTTATTATCTCTTACAGACAAACCCTTCAGAAAGCTAAAGATGTACTATTTGGAAAAGTGAGTCTGACCCTGTGAAAGTGACTCCAAATGAGCTGGTTTGTTGGCATAGTGGAGAATCTGAGGCCTTTAATCTGTCTTCTGCTGGGGCCTCTCATTATCTTTCCCATTTCTCTCCCTCCATCATGCTGTGTATCATCAGACTGAAACTGCTCTAAGTGATACAGAGTACTACCCTCATAAGACATCATGTAACTTTAACTTATCTTCAGAAAACGATGACTGCTGTCAGAGGGCTCCATTCATATGCATGTGGACAACATTGCTGGGGCAGCTTACCTACAAGGCACAGTTTGACCAGGATGTGAAACCAAGTGCAATCTGAACAAATGGTGGGAAAATACCGAAAACCATGTGAATAAGAATTAAAGTTATTCCCAATATATTCTTTTGTAATTTTTTTTTTATCTACTGATTTTCTGGGATTAAATGTCTTTATAGGCCTTTGCATAATACCTGGATGGACAGAGCCCCAAAAATGGGAGTAGCTTGGTGTTTGGCGCATGCCAATGGACAGCAGTCAGCACAAACATTTGTGCAAGCAGATGTACCCCTCAGGTACAGGAGAGATGTGGACCTGTTGGAGCATGTTCAGAGGAGGGCCACAAAAATGATCCAATGGATGGAACAGCTCCCCTGTGAGATCAGGCTGAGAGCTGGGGCTGTGCAGCCTGGAGAAGAGAAGGCTCTGAGGAGACCTGAGAGTGACCTGTTAGCATCTAAGGGGGGCTGTAAGAAAGGAGGGGACAGACACTTTACCAGGGTCTGTGGTGATAGGACATGGGGAAATGGTTTCAGACTAAAAGAGGGAACATTTAATTGTACGTAAATGGTGAGGCACTGGCACAGGGTGACCAGAGAGAGGAGGTGGATGTACTGGACATCCAGGGACACCCTGAAGACACTCAAGGTCAGGCTGGGTGGGGCTCTGAGCACCCTGATGTAGCTGTAGGTGTCCCTTTTAATTGTAGGAGTTGGACCAGATGGCCTTTAAGGGTCCCTTCCAACTCAAATGATTCTGTGGTTCTATGATATGTCTCTTAATTTCAATGGGCAGTGTCTTATCAGTCAACTTATTTTCACTGTAAAAACTTTGAGAAGAAACTTGCCAAGTATTCAGCACTGGTTTTACAGCACTTTGCTGTTAAAAGTAGTTAAATTTTAGCACTATGATGGCAAACTGAGGGTGATTTGAGAAGAGAGATTGCTTTCTTGGGATCTTAGGATACTTTAAAAAAAATGGTGTAATCAGTGTAACAAGTGGGTGCAATAGCAGTATCACCCATGCTACAAAACACTTAGTAAATTAATGTCTTTGAAAGTAACTGCATTGTTCTTTTGCTTGGAGAGACCTAAAATGTCAACTAATGGATAAATACTCATTTTCTTTGAAGAGCAGTTTGTAATTTTCTCTTGGAATGAACAATTTTCCCAAATTCAAGCACATGTCATCGCTGCATTTAAAAGCCGAGTGAACAAAAGTGTATTTTTCAAGTAATAAATACTCTAAAAAGGAAATCTCATTAGTTTGATGAATACAGTGAATGGTTGTTTGTTATACACAATTAACCTCCATTAATTGGAGTGGTGTGCTCACAGAAGAGGGATAGAATAGTGGTGTGCTCACAGAAGAGGCTAGATAGAATGATTTTTGTGGGGAGAAGACATTTCAGATAACTTGCTAAAATAGCTTCATCTCTGGTTGATGACACTAAGTTATGAGTGTGGAACAAATGAAAGCTGTGCGGGGAGATATGGAAGGGCTTCAGGACATGGAGTGATCAAAAAGTTAAAAAAAAAAAAAAGTAAACAGGAGAAATTCAGTGCTGATGGACAGAGCACAGCACATGTGCAGACTTTCTTCCATCTCTAAGGAAAGAGTTTATGATGTAACTGTTTTATAAGAACTGCATTGGTCAGGTGCAGGAAGAAGTAAAAATAAGTCTGAGTGGAATTGCTGGCAGAGGCGTAAAGAGCAAAACAGAGATCACTGCTGTGCTGTGGCTTAAAGCCTCGGCTAAACTATCTGTTGAATGCCAACCAGATTTTGGTTTTGTGCATGGACTGAGCTAACAGCATTGTGCTCACGTCTGGGTCAGGTGAACTTGCAGGTTGTGGTTACACTCACTGGCATCTTCTAAACACAAGGAAGCACCTCTGTGCTGTGCAGGTGACAGAGCACTGACACAGGCTGCCTAGAGAGGCTAGGGGGTCTCCTCCTTAGAAATCTTCAGAAGTCACCTGGACGTGGTCCTGGGCACACTGCTCTGGTGTCCCTGCTGGAGCAGAGGTTGGACCAGATGGAGCCAGAGGGCCCTTCCAGCCTCAGCCATCATGTGTTTCCTTGCTGCGTGTACTTTGCCATCACCATTTGCAGGCATGTAAACAGGCATGCCCGCAAAACACAAATCAGACAGAAATCAGCAGAGACATTTCTGTACGAGCCCAAGGACAGCCTAAATAATTCCCAGAGCTGGGGACTGCTGCTCCTGGCTGTGGAGGCACTGACGTCAAAAAGCTGAGGGCAGCTGGAAGCCCTGCTAGCAGCAGTCCCACCTCAGGCTTGCAAGTGTGTGGTGCCGCAGCCAGGTCTGGGCTGCCTATCAGGGATGTGTTTTGTGGAGTCCTGTATGTTATTGTACAAAGATAAGGGGGAAGCGGGGTGCCACAGTCCCGTCAAGAGCAGTGCCAGGGAAATGTCTGATTTCACAATCTGTTTTTGTCCTCAGGGGAAAAAAAAATGTTATCAGCACTGTCTCCCTCTATTTAATTTAGTGGCCACTGGGGACAATTGCTCAGTCATAAAGATGAGTTTCAGCAACTGCTGCCCTGATACTGTAAGCTTTCCTGCTTTTGCAAGCACTGAAGCCTGATATATATCCTGCAGAATGGAGAAGGTACTAATTAACACATTTTTTTTTGCTATTGATTTTGCTTTTTCCTTTGCTGCTGGATCATTTTACTACCAACTTTATGGTTTTACTGGGAGATCTGCACTGTTTCTTTCTCCCATGTTAATTTTTCCTTGCTTGTGAGATGGAATTGATGCTGCTATTAGGGATCTCTACTGTTTACTGTTATCACAAGAATAAGGAAAGCATTATTATCTTTGTCAAACTTGCACTATCGTTTACAGCTGCAAGTAATTCTGAGGCATTGTGTCACTGCTGGTGCCTATAGCAAAGCCAAAAAAATGCTAATGAAAAATGGGCCAATTCTAAAACGCTGCAATCAATATGCAATATTTCTTACATGTTAACCTTTACCATATGGATTTAATATCACATCTGATTTACACCTAATGTAACAAGTCTCTGTCTCTAGAGTCATTATCTCATATTTTTTTTAGGATGGAGCATTTTCCACTCCAGGTCTTTGCTCAAGGAATGCTTCTATAGCCTCACCAAGGTCCCCACACCCAACAATTCTGACTTCAGCAAAGAGTTCCTCACTTCAGTTATCTTACAGAGAAGGGCAAAACTGGATCATTAGATTTAGTTTGCCATTCTGACAGCTAGAAGTGGACGTTCTGCTCTCCTGGTTTAAAAACCTATTTAACCCTACTGATTCCATTTGGATCATATACAAGGTCACTCCAGGGTAAGTCTAGGCTGTTCCCCTACCATTGGCTTGCAAGTATAGACACTGCAGAAGTGTTCTCCTGGAGCTTACTATTGTAGGGAGCATATCCCATGGCAGCTTGCGTGGAGATATTGGTGCAGCTACACCATGCAATAGCCTTACAACCAGCACATCCCATTTCAGACCCTGGATACTGTTTAATAGATATTTTGTGTTTTTCCTCTTTAATGCTTTTATTTGTCTCTTTGGGTTATAATACTTCAAATGTTGACTTCGTTAAAAGTGTACATAATGATTTTATTCTATTTGATTAATAAACATTTAACCTCAAGCCGCTTAAGTCCTGGTAGCAGTGGAAAAACACTTCAAAATGATGAGAATGTCTGTATCACAAGATATATTTCTTTCTCCTATCCTGGGACCCCATTGCCCACATGGAAGGCATTCCTGGGCCCTAGCAAATGACATACCACAAGTTCAGGATGTCTTTATTTTTCCAGAATATTTTTTCCCACCTACAGATATATGTGCATAAGTGTAGCACCAACTAAGGAGCAGGTCCCTGTCTTCCCTAGACCTTCACCTCAAACACTGCATGTGCTATGTATAAGCAGAAAATCTGGAAGCAAATAGGAAGGTTGGTTTGCAGCCTGCTATTACCATATTTTGATGACAGAGTATGTGGATACTGTGGGCTATGGCAGGATGACGGCCTTGCTTGGAGGACTGGAGCAGGCCAAAGGCACCACACTGAGCATGTGTATGTTCTGAGGGGTCGGTCTGCACGAGCTACAGCCTCTCACTTGTACTCAGATATGCTTGTCAAGAGAACAAATTAATTTCTTGGCAAAGATTTGATGCAAACTAACTCGTGCACTGTGAGCAAATGGAACTTCAGAAAAAGACAGGAAGCGCTCCACCTGGGCACCACTGCAGTCTCAGTGATGCACCTATCTGAGCCCAGGCAGCACCCAGTGAAGGAGCTGGACCAGTCTTTATTTCACGCATGCCACAGATGTGGATTTCCCAAATGGTATGCTCAAGATAGGAATCTCCAGGGATTTTGCTAATTCTTTTCGGGGGAATGAAATTCTGCTTCATGAGCTCCGTATTTCTTTGTACCCTTTGGCTTGTAATTTTTCCATTCATTCACCTTCTTCTCTTGTTTTCAGAATTGTACTATCATCTATGATCAACTGCTCTGCAGGCTTCACACACCTCTCCGGAGGCAAGCAACAAGAGCTAGCTTAATTCCTAGCATACTCATGTATTCTCTTTTCTTCCAGCTTCCTCTGAGCTCTGTATCTCACCTGACCGCTAACCCTGTTAGAAGTCAAAAAAAAAAAAGTGAAGACTTAGAAAGTATGAAAGCCCAATTATTTTAGTTGTGCTCCTGAATAACAGACTGAAAAGCAGGATGCCTGGAGTGCATCAAAGGCCTAGAGAAGGTCTATGGAGACACGTGTGTTATTTTAGGAAGAAATATGTGCTGCTCAAGTAATGCGTAACTACTGTGTTTAAGGATCTATGCCATGAAGAGAAACCGGTGCTACCAGCAACAGGAGCTTGAGAGCATCCTTGGCACAGGAACAAAGTGGCTAACTACAAAGTATATGATATTTCCACAGTAGCAGATGATAATCAGGATAAGTGCTATAAAACGCACAAGGGACAGATCAAGGGAGATGGAGAGGAGCTGTAATTTGGAGGTGCTGGGCAGTAAGTTCAGCTTGGATATTAGGAAAAACTCCTTCTTCAAAATAATGTTGAGGCATTGGCACAGCCTGCCCGGGGAGGTGGTAGAGTCACCATCCCTGGAGGTGTTCAAGAACAGTGTGGATGTGGCACTGAGGGACGTGGTTCAGTGGGTGACACTGGTGGTAGAGGGATGGTTGGAATAGTTGATTTAGTGGTCTTTTCCAACCTTAACAATTCTATGATCCATGAGCTGTGCAAGGGCCTGTGCCCCATGCTGTGCTTGGGACCTGTCCTTGGCAGGAAAACCTGGGGAAAGCCCTTGTGCCAAGATGGGCAGTTGGACAAGATTAAATATGTGTTGTCCTTGGGTGAGAGGTGTGGGGAGCAGTCTTGGAGCCATTACCACAGTGAGCAACTTCTGGGGAGGGAGAGTTGTGAGATAGTGACTACCACTACAGATGTGGCTCCATTGGTGCCTGCAGGATGTGGTGACAACTCTCCGAAAGATTTGGTATCACCTTCTAAGCCTGTACAGTGTGGTCAGGGCAGTGCAGCTGAGTGCTACTGTGTTTAAGGGGGGTAAGTTAGTCCCTGAAAAGGATGTTTGGAAGGGCTTCTGTAGATCTGAATTAGTCCTTGTTTAACAGGCAGGAGAGGCATTCTCTGAGACCAGTACATCCCCTCATGGACCTATAGAACAGAATCACAGAATTGTTAAGGTTGGAAAAGTCCTTTAAGATCATCCAGTCCAACTGTCCACTTACCACCAATACTGCCCATTAAACCACATCCTTAAGTACCACATCTCCATGTTTCCTGAACTCCTCCAGGGACAGTGACTCCACCACCTTCTTGTCTCAAGCATACAGGATATTGCTCTCATCTTGGGGACCCTGATGTCCAAGTGTGGGCTCGTTCTGTGAGAGCAGAGTTGGGCTTGAGGTAGCCCTTTATGCCTTTTGCTCCCCAGCACTTCATAGATAGGTAGTGAGGACGAAGCTCCCCTTGGGTACTGGGTACTTGAGTGAACAGAGTGACTGGTGTTAGATCAGGAGGAGTTATATCGTTTAAGCATTAGTGGGGCCCAATATCCTGACTGTACAATCTCTGTGATGAATTATTTATAGCCAGAGGTGAATGCAAGAAAAGTGCACAAGAGTCCAAGTAAGCCCTGCACTGACTTTGTGGTGGGAACCAGGAGCCATTTCACTGTGATAAACAGCTGAATGCTCTGCTGGTGTTAATGCTGTCGCCAAGAGAATTGCTCCAGTGTTAATTTGTGGATTTCATAGCCCAACCTCCATTACTTATTCATAGATTTATAGCTCTTCCCCCCAACTATGGCCTCTGACTGCTGTATGTGAGACAGACATTACAATAACAAAATGTCTTCAGGAATACTATTACCTCTCCTGTTATCTGGTACTTCAGGTGGGATGGCAATGGGGGCTTGCAGGCCTTGCAGGCTCGGTGCACCCAGTAAGCACCCAGGGCCAGACTGCTTCACCGAAGGCCCACCCCACACTGTGGCTCAGATGCAGACTGTGCTGACACTGAAGCCAGTTGCTGTGCCAAGATTCAACATAGGGCCCATGGTCATGCTCCACAGCAGCAGTAACAGCAGTTACATTGAGTATTGCTGACTGCAGGAGCTGGGATCCTCTTTACCCCCTCCACAAGGGGAAAGGCAGCTCAGGGAGCCTGGTCCATACATAGAGGATGTCTGGCTGCTGGCATCTGCAGGTGCAGTGCTGGGAAGTCAGATAAACAGCAAAGCAAAGCATTGCTCTTGCTGTGAGAGATTTAATGAGAAAAGTGATGTTTGGAGTATAGAAGTGTTACACACTCAGTATAAGCTTAGAAGGGTAACTGGTACCTCTAATAACAGCCAGCAGCAAGCAGATATCTGTGAGGGCACAGTACATACTTGTGTGCACCACAGTAGGGCATGCACGTTATGCTTTCTTCCAGACAAGATTTCTCAATATGTTTCAAAGATAGCCCCAAGAAAAGCATTTTTAAGCAGTCAAGACAAGAAGATAAAATGCAATGAACTGCACAATCACCAGTAGAAGTCAACATTTAATACCTGGTATCACACCGTGCTTTCCAATGTGTCTCTGTTATTTCCACTCCATGTGCTGTGCTTAACAGCAGATACCTTAGTTATGACCGTTAGTTTTACTGCAGTGTCAATGGAGGGTTCTGGGACCTGATATCCAGGCAGTACCTGGCTCTTCTGTACTAGTAATGAAGAGCCACTGCTCCACATAATATTTTACCATGCAAGTGCTTCGACTCCAGTGTCTTATCCTGCGAAGCTCTTTGCCATCTTAGCAACTGCTTCTGTGTTCTCACTGAATATGCTGGTGGTTCCCAGGTGTTACTGCTAATATCTCTGTGTTTTTCAGAAGCTGAAGAATACCACCTAGCACTGTGGAAGTATATGTTTTCTTTTTCTTCAGTATATTTTTAACAACTATTTTTGATGGTATCATATTTGTTTTTGATGCTGCTGATAAAATTGCTGTACAGGAACTGCTGAGTCACAGTCTGAACCACTGAATGAACACCTGATGGAAAGGTCTGGTCAACCCTGAGAACATGGGTGAAGGTGATTCACCTGCATGACCAGAAGGGTTGGAGCCAGGCTCCACCCCTCTTAGATCTCATTTAAGGGCTGACTGCTACTGAAGAAGTTCCTCTTGTAGGAGGTCACTCCTTTGTGGAGTTCCTTTCCTGTCAACCTAGATCTCTGGAGACAGGTGAGCACTCATTTTCCTTCTTTTCTGACACCTCCTTGTTTGTGCTGGTTTCTTTGCTTTTATGATTGCAAGTAATATTATTCTATTGTTGTGCCCATACTTGATAGTATTTTACAAGGATTATGTTTGATTTAAGTGACCTTGTCTTTCTGCTACCCTTTCACTTCTCAGATTTTTTTTTACAGAGGTGTTTTGGTTACAGAATGATTAAAAGATTGTAAAAAGTTTTCAGAAAAGATCCTATTTCTAATCCAGGCAGGTTTGCAAATGTTGATAGGAAGTTCAGTAACAAGAGCTGAGCAAAATCTGTAATTCTTGATTAGCAGCTTTAACCATATTCTAGAAGGAACTACACAGATCTCCCTGTGCCTTTCAAAGCCTCTACTGTAGTCATCATTTTACTGCATTATTCATGTCCTTTAAATTCAAATCTTCTACACAGAAGTCTTCTACACAGAAGAACCATGTTTCATCGTGCCATGGGCTGAGTAGGTGAGATAAGCCCATTTTCCTGTGAGAAGGTGTTTCAGTGGGAGAAATAATCGGCTGAGGAAGAGAATAATTTCCTAAGTGGCATTTCATCTTTACTGAATGTTTCAATGCATTTTTTTCACAGCTGCCATCTTTCAAATTCAAGAGTTCCATCTAGAGGAATCCTATTTCATGAACTTGGTTTTGCTGGCCTCTTAATGTGTCATATTCCCTGGCTGAAAATAAATTCATTTTTTTCATTAAAGTTTTTTTTTGTCGACTTACAAATTTAACTGTAGTACTACTTGCTGGTAGTCTTTGAAATGACACTTTTAACATCCATATGCCCTGCTTATACTTAAGACATGGTCTCCATATTTCTGCTTACCAAGTGTGCTGAGGAGAGAAAGAAATTCTGGTCATGCCTACTTGTCACTCATGAATTTATAGCCTGGAAAGTTGCAAGGCTTAGGCTTTCACATCAACAGAAACAAAATATATCCTTAAGCAAAAAAAATATTTAGAGTAGCTGAACAGACTCCAGCATCAGCAAACCATGTAATGTTATAGAAAATATTGAATGCATTGTGGAGTCTCCTCTGGAGATGTTCCAGACCCTCCTGGACACCTACCTGTGCAACCTGGTCTATGGAGCTGCTTTGGCAGAGGGGTTGGACTCAATGATCTCTAGAGGTCCTTTTCAACCCCTGCAATTCTGTGATATCTACTGAGAACTAATACTTCAGTAAATGGACACAAATCTTTTTTCAGTTTGGTTTAGAAGTCACTGTTTCCAAGTCTATTTTTCTTAACCTGTAGAGAAATCTGGAGAAAAATTCTTCTGAAATACAAATGCAGGCAATTTCCTATTACTTCTTGGGGTTAGGAGTTAAATTTCTGTTGACTTTTTAACCTAATGAACTCTCTTGTCCCTTTCGCTGCTCAGGTACTCCACTTGATCTTTTTCTAATATTCCTTGTTTGTCAGATGCAGAGATAAAATACCTTGGTAACATTTAATATTGAAGCCTCATATCTAAAACTATATTAGAATGATCTTTGTGTTCAGATGTGCAGAATTTGCTTGAGAAAGAAGCCAACTTTATAGACGTCAGAGCAAATTTTCTCTCTCCAAGCTATGTTAAAGGGTGGGTGCAACCATAGAAAATGGTCTGTAGACCTTCCATTGTTGATGCTAGTTGCAGTTAGTCGCTATTGTGGTTTTATTTAGTTATAACAAAACAGGACAGGACAAAACAGAATGAAGAAACACTTTAAGCTTTCCCTTTTCTCTGCTTTCCCAGACAAAATTAACCACACCTTCAGAATTCATACCCATGCTGAGTCCAATACTGTATGGTCTTTACTGGGTTAGCTGGGTTAGCAAAGCCTGCAAGCTTAAGTTCGGAGTGCTTTTTAAAGAAAAATCCATGATGTGTCCTTAAAACATTACAACAAAGGTATAATGTATGTGATGCTACAGTAGAAAACTGAGGGCAGATCACTGAGGCAAGTAAAGGCATGTTGCCTGTGTTGTGTACATTGCTTAGCAAATGAAAACCAAAGAAGCACTCAGTGTAGTTCTGTGGAACAGCCTGTATTTGTAATGTTTAGAGCTAGTCCCTTAGCAGCAGACCTGTGCTGGAAATAGATCGAAACAATATACAACAGCCTGCAAGGCATGACCTGGTAGTTTACTGGTATGGATGATCAGAAGGCCAGTGATTTCACTTGCTCCTTGATCTTCTTTTGCTTGGAAGTAAGGATTTGCCCTTAATGACATGAGTCACGTATAAAACATAGATACCTCTAAAAATATACTGACCAGAATTCATCAGAGTATAACAGGTTAAGTGTGTTTTTTCCACTTAATTATTTTTCCTTTCAAGCTCAAAAAACATGCGTTAGTTTTTACCTGCATACTAGAAGACTGATTGCACTTCTGCTTTTCAGCCTAAGGCTTATTTCAATTTTTATTACTTTGTAATAAAAATAGAACTTCTTTACTGCGTTGTCTTTAATTTCATTTTCTGCTGTCATTTTCTGAAAGTTTTAGATGTCATTATAAAGAAAAATCAAGGTCAAATGCTTAACCCTAGGCTTAAAGTTGTTTGTATTTTTAATGAAGCAACATTATGATATCCAATCATAATTTATCTGATCTGACACCTGCCACCTTGTTTCTGACCATGTTGGCTTGAGAGCTTTCTCTAGGTGTCAACCCCTTTATTCCTCTTCATCCTGTAAATGTCTTTTAAGGAATTCAGCAGAGGCAGAATGTACATATTCATGATTTTTATTATTTGATTTACCTTACTTATAAGATAGTAGCCACGTGATTGCTTCTGAGTAATTGGATGCAATTGACTGTGATGAGAGGTTCACTTAGAGGAACCTCTGGAAAGGCCACTATTTCACATTCTGCTTAAATATTTGGACAAAGATGCCTAAGGATTACTGAAGTATTCTGACCTTCGGAGTGCCCAGAAGTGGCTAATAACTCAAAGCCATGATAAAGTGCATGCATTCAGCCATCAAAGTAGCCGTGATCAGGCAAAATTTTCCCAGGCCTTTGTGGTTGGCATTTCCTTTCAACTTGCCAATGTGAGGTGGAACACTTCTACAATAGATTTCAGCCACTGACTCTGGGATTGTTCTTACTGTTTATCCTTCAAAAACTCCTCAAGAACTAGTTTACAGGTGACCCTGGTTCTACAGGTCATAGGCTGAAAACAGACCTCTGTAGACAGAAGAGTTTGTGACTACAGTAGTTTTGAACAGCAGAAGACATGTCTTAGGAGGTGAGTTTCTGAGGAAGACATCTCAGATATCTTAAGATGTGTTGAAATGAATCCAGGGTAAAATGTGGAGGTAGAAATTTGAAGGAAATGTTCCACATTTGAGTCAATACAGATGGAAATAGTATCTCCTTAATATTCTGCTTGACAAGGGATAAATGAACTCTGAAAAATGTCATTATAAAGAAAATCTCAAAGTTGGCAATTCTTGATTTCAAAGAATAGGATCTTTTGGTCTTTGCCAGAACTGTGATCTCATGCTGTGGCCTTGAAGTTAAATGTCACTCTACAATCAGCAGCAGAAAATGAGACTATGTTCTTGTTCACTTGCCATTGTGTTACTGAGGGGATGAATTATGGTTATTATAGTTATCTATGGATAAGTCCAAAAATATTCAGAAAAGTTACTCGGTGAAAGTCATGTATTTATTTGCACATATATTTGGTTTACTCACTAAGCATATTTTCACTTTGCAGACAATACTATTTGCACAGGATCATTTCTGGAGAAAAACTGTGGTCCATAAAGAACTTACCAAACAAGATAACTGCAGAGCAAATTTAATTGTGGGAATTTATTGTACTTTAAAACAATGAGACTGCTTAATAATGGTGAAACAAGTACTGAAAATCCAGGAAGCAGGCAGTGCAAAGTTTATGACATCCTTAGTTTTACCCACAGTGATCATACATGGTCACTATCTATCAGCTGAAGTTCTTAACTAGCTGTCATAGGAAATGTCACTCCAGAGTGTGTATGTTTGCTTTTTGCATGTTTTTTTTACAGCTTATGGAGTTTAATTTGTGGTCTAACCTGATATCAATTCCAGCCCAGAGAAGCATTTAGATACGCATTAACAATGAAGTTAAGTACAATTACATTAAAGTTAAAATGCTCCCTCAATTGGAATCCAGGACCTGATCTTGAGTTTCTCATGCCTGTAATTCAGTGTATAGAAGCCTCAAATTTATTTGTACAGTCAACAGCCGATTGGTCCTAACTGTGAATTGCTCTTCTCTGAACTGCAGAGAAATCTCAGGAAAAGCAGATACAGGAACAGAAGATGATCTGATACTTCCATAAGTAGAATGGAATAAGTCTAATGTCCTAATGGTTTTTTTTTTCCAGTGAAAAGTGTATAGTTTAATTTATGTAGAAATGTTTCATAGGATTGTGCTGTTTTCAGTACAATTTAAATAAAAGACAAAACAATGAACAATTCAAATATTTTCACCATGATAGGCAGTTATGGCTTTTGTATTAAAACAACTTCTAGGTTAGAATTGTCATTTTTTAATGACAACATATGACATATACTTAATGCATCCATTTTAATCTAAGAATACCAGGTAAGAGATTGTGAGTTTTGAGGGGGGAGGTTTGTATATTTTAGCTCTGTTTTGAATTAAAACCAAACCAAGTCCTGCAGTCATAATGTTTAATGAGAAGGCTTTTTTTTTTTTTTTTAACTGTATATGCATATGGGATCAGGAGATCATTTGAAGGAGAATGAATGAATTAGTAGAGGGTAACAGATATAATTTATATCAGGTTTTCTTCCTGAGAAAGGAGCAGAATTTGGAAGACTGCTTGAGTGTACTCATTGCAGCATCTGCCAAGAATATTCATACAAGAAGACAGGTTAGAGGCGGTTGACAGGGTGATTGTTGGAGGCAGGGGACTTCACTTTCCATTAAAGAGATACAAGGGTGGAGATAGGAGACTTCTATGTAAATTTGATTCATTTAAGTCCACAGATGTGGACTTAACGTATCTCTAGCTGTTGAAGTGTGATGGAATTGGAAATAGCACAGTAGATATGCTTATACCCTTCTGCAAACTTCTCATAGTGTTAAACCATAGGCAGAGATCACCTTGGTAACAAATTCTCTCTGGGCCTCTTGGCAAAAAATATTGTCTGTCTTCATTGTCAGCAAGGCCAAAACCTTTGGTACAAAATGCTTCAAACTGCTAATTTTGTGTTCTATAAAAGCAGCTCCTCCTAAAAACTCACTGCTTCCAAATATTTTCCTCTAACTGGGAAGGAACCATGCAGTAGTGCAGAGAAAGTGTTGAGGTGCTCTAACGAAATTGAGTTTAAAGGGAAAATTGTTCTGGAACCTTAAATAATGGATCACTACCGTTACCATAAAATTATTTACTTACAGATCAGATGACTGTTTATTTTCACCTTTGCATAATGTAGCTCTCCTCAGCTACAAAACCAAAATACTGATGAGTCAGGTAGCTAAAACAAGAAGCAGAATTCAGAATGCTTTAAATAATGCCAAACATTTTATGTAAGCTATATCTAATTAAAAATTAGTTCCCTACTTAATAGAATAAAACAGATGTCTCCTGGAATAAGATATCTTTTCCTTCATCAGTGCTATAAGCACGGGATGGATGGATCTGGATCCTGGCTAAACTTGCTTTCTGTATCAGTAGGTATGCTTACACATTTTGTGTAAGTACATATCATTCATATTTGAGTGAATCTCCCTTTATTATAATCTGGCTAATTTTGAGTTCCTGTTTCTTTTTACTGTCTTCTGATATATAAAAGTGAAAAAGGAAAAAAAAACAACACAAAACATTAGCAACAAAACCAAGGGCTTTCATCTTAAAGTCCCCACGGACTTTAAAACAAGATTAAGAGAGAAACATTTTCACTTTGTTTCTGCTTCAGAAATTACTGTGGGATTATACACGAATGTAAACCAGACAAAGTTGCATACCATGGGTTAAAACTCATCCTAAGTAACCCTGAAGTGTCAGAATAGGATAACAGTGTAGCCTGCCTGGGATCTCCAAAACTGCAGAGTGAAGATGCTCACCTCCAGATCTAAAACCAGAGATATCTCTGCTTACCTGGCCTCTGCTAACAGAGGGAGCTGGGACACTGTTTGCTGTGTTCAGTAGTGTGGCCATCCACAATGCTCTTTTATTTTTCTTCCTGACACACTGCTGATCCTTTAGTGCTACTGGAAGAGGTTTTGTGCTTGGAGGCAGATGTAGGTATTTTCAATTAAAATGCTTTTGTGGCCCTCAGAAGCTCTTTGGTGTTTATTCTCACTGTTTGGATGTTAGGTACTTCACCTCATCTGTTTTGCCAGCTGCCTTGGGGAGAAGCGCTTCTGTGAGGGCTTATCGTGTAAGTTAAAAGGCAACTGTTAAACTTGTTTCTGGTAGGAGATACCTTGCATTGAGTCACATAAGGGGCTCATTAAAATCCAACTGACAGAAGGTGAAAATCTTTCTGGCACAACAACTTCTGTGTCACGATATTGTTGATCGCTCATTAGCAGTTTTCAGAGGTAGGCTTTGCACAGTAGACCTGTTGTATGGAAATTAACCAGGTCAGAAGATCTCAGAAGATGTTGTTGCAGATGTTCAGCCTCCTGCCGTAGGGCTGGGACATTCTTCTCTCCTCCTCCTTGTACCATGGAGGTCACTCGTTGCCTCTTAAAGACCAGAAGCTGATCCCTTTTCTAATCTTTAGAAGTTTGCATGCCTTACTTAAGGAGATGTTAAAGTGGTAACATGCAGCTTCATTTCCTCTTCTAAAACACATGGGATTTTTTTTTCCTCTAATAATCTAGTCTACTGTCATTTTCACTGAGGGATTAGGAAAATTAATTCCAAGGACATTTTGAGCTAATGCCACTGAGAAGGAGTGTACATCTTTCATGGTTTCAGGTGCTCTGCACCACAACCTTGAGACATTAACTGATAAGCCCTTACAACACTTCCAGAACTACAGCTTCTGCTAAGTACTGTGTCATCTATATTCCACCACATATCTCAAAATGTAATACATACATATCGTATTTGGGATTACCGAGTGCTTTATGTTATGTATGGGGCTTGCCAGACAGTGCCTGGGCACCAGAATGAGAGCTTGGGATCTGATTTCATCTTATCACTGTGGAGGAGTTCCTTTTTCCTGTTTTCCTTCTCCTCTTTAACCACCTTTGTATTGCTTTATTTTTTATTTTTTATTTTTTTCTCTGATCTCTGTAGGACAGGGACTCCCTTTACTCTCTCTCTACAGTACTCACCAGCCATAGGGTGATAGATCCCCTTTTGGGCTGCTGGGTACTACTGTAAAATGCACAACACTTAATAATATGGGTAAAAGTTTAGCACAGCCCTAGTTGTTGTAAAGCCAGGAGTGGCTTTGTAGTACTTCCTAAGAAGCAATTGCTATGATCTTAAGGCAAAGCAGCACTATTCTATATCCTCTGTAAATCTTGCTTTGCCACACTTCTTAGACATTTTAAATATATCTTAGGGATGCTCAAACACTGTGTTAGTGCTGTGCTTTCCTTGTATACATCAATATGTAAGGCAACTGAGCAAGTTCCTGAGTTACCATGGAGCTGAACTGCTTGGGTCTTGGGAGACAGTGAAAACTAATAAAACAGAATGAGAAAGTAACTCCCTAGGAACTGGATTTTCAAAGTGCAAATAGATGAATGTCGCATCAAATATACTTTTGCTCCTTTCTGAAAAGCTAGCAGGTCTGGATGAACTTTGCTGGTCAGATTCCATTGTCAGGTACTTCTACAATGCAGACCTGGAGTATTTTCTTTGCAGACAAAATATAGCAAAGCATCTCCCCTCAGGTGAATTGCTTAAGCCTCTGTACAAGAAGTCCTTTGGACTCTACTAGTACCTCTTGATGCCAACAGGCATGGCTTCTTCCTCCTTTCATCCCAGCAGGACCAGGGAGGTGGTCGTCCAGGGATGTTGCAGCAGGGGAGGTTCAGGTTTGACATGAGGAAACATTTCTTCTCAGGAAGTGTGTTGAGGCATTGGCATGGGCTGCCCAGGGAGGTGGCGGAGACACTGGTGTTCAAGAAGTGGCATTGAGGGACACCGTTAGTGAGCATGGTGGGGATGGGCTAGTGGTTGGACTATACAATCTTAGTGATCTTTCCAGAGTCCATGATTCCATGATTCTACGATAAACATTTGACCCAGTGGTCATCAGGGGAACTGCTCCTGCAAACAAGAGGTTGAGCATCAGCTCTCTTCTTAGGCAGCTGGAGTGTGAAAGAAAGGAAGGAACAACTTAGGAAATGAAAGCAGTCTCAAGAAAGGGTGGGATTCACTTTTTCAAGTGCCAGTACTTTCATGTGAGTAAGAAGTCCAAGTCACTGGAGAGAAAGACCTGCTTTTAAGCCTTTTAGCTGGGATGAGCAGCAGCACAGACTCCCATATCTGTATTAGTTAGGTTACCATCAATTACAAGGAGACTTAGGGATTCCTTGCTGTGCTGTGGATGTAAGTGCTATGGAGGATGTGCATGCAGGGCACTCTTCCCCAGCAGCCTTTGGACAGGCTGTCTGATGGTGATGAGCCCCTGAATGTGCCTATGGCAGGACCTGGTGCTTGCTTGACAGTATGCCTTCTTGCCATTGTCATCTCTTCCCATAAAATTGGTTCGTTTTGTTCCTCAAAATTTGAATCTGAGGGGGGAAGATAAAACACAGAGGATGGGAACGGGAATTGGGAAATCTCTGGAGTGAAGAATGTTACATTCTCTCTTAAAGAAATAAACTGTAAAAATCTTCTTATTTTTCCATTTCTTTTGGGCATTTTATAAATGACTGGGTGGTTTAATTAGTTTTCAAATCCAAGCAGCTTTGTTAGCCAAATTAACATGGATTCCTATGGGCAGTGAGAGAAATAATCTATACTCCCATTGATTTTTCCAAAATGTCACAAAAAGCCTACAGGAAAATTCCATAGAAATGTATCTGATTTGAGTGCGGCTAGAAATTAATAATCTCAGGTAGATATTATGAATGCTTATCCTTGTGGGTCCAGTCTTACAGGAGAAAAAAGCAGCTGATCAGTTATTAGCCACTTTTTTTTAATTAATTTTTTTCCTATGAGGAAAGGCTCACATCAAGCATCTGGTTAAAATATTGCGTTGGACTCTCTGTTGACATGTAAAGGGGACATCAGAAACAGCCAACATTTGACAGGAAAGATGTTTATTTAACCAGTAACTGTTTTCTTTCCTTGGATGAAGAGGGGGATAGTCACCTGAGGAGACGGTCAGAATGCATATGCTATTCGACTGGCCTTCTCTCTTTCCCCCAGAAGGTGGTTGGTGGGGATGGGGGAGCTGCTTTTGGTGATGAGGGACTTACTTTGGTAAGGTAATGGTCTTATCTTGGTACCATAAGTCACACCGGCAACCGTGGGGAAAGCTGGATAATGCAACAGAAAATGGTGGTTTTTTTTTTTTTTGAAGAAAGATGACAATTGATGGTATTTGGAAACAAGCTAACAGGCAAGAAAAATCACTCCTCAAGAACTCTTTTCTCTGGGATCTATTTGAGAAACCAGCTCCCAGGAATGTGTAGGTCTCTTATTTTTTTTGAGAGGGGGAAAGGGAAAAATATCAAAGTGACAAGACTACAGTGCTGTAACTTCTTGTGTGCTGGTTTACATTAAAAACCCACAAAGGCCATCCAGCTATCTTGGGAAGCATCTAACCCCTCATTACACTGAAAAATAGTCCTTCAAGACTCAGTTAAACCAGTGAACTGGAGGATTATGTTCATTATAGTGGGAAAGTTCTGCCTTTGGCTGATCAATCTTCTGATAGCAGTCAGACCCTCAGACAGGGAGGAGGGAGGAGCAGAGTGCTATTTTTGAACTTCATAAAGCTTCCACATAATCCATCATGAAAATTGGCAGATCATGAGGGATATCAGTTAATTTAGCTAGAGTTCAGCTGAGTTTGTTTTTCCTGGAGAGGAATTTTTTGCTGTGACCATGAGGGATTTTGAAATTATTTTTGGTGAACAGAGGTTCTCATCCCCTTGTGTTGGAGACCTAAAGGCCACTGTCTGAAGAATGATCCTGGGATGGAACAAAGTATTCTGACACTTCTAAGGGAACTGATATATGCAGCTGTAGTCTCAAGTATCTTGTTTTGTAGAGAGAGCTGACCTTGGTAGTTCATCTTGCTTTTGCAAAGACTTGTTTTGCAAATAGGTGTTCCACTTGGGCTCTGTATCATGTGTTGGCCATGCAGGTACAGCATGAAAATTGAAAAAGTCCTTCAGACCATGGGGAGAATAAAAGCAGAAAAGAAGCTGAGGTGAGAAAAAAAGTGCACTTTGAAGCAGGGGGCACCCTGCTGGCACTACCTATTGAATCCACCACTGTCATATTCCTTCTCTCTCCTTTTTGTCAGTTTGCTATCTCTCAAGAGTCAGTAAGTAATAGCACACTCGATTAGGGAGTTTCTGCTTGCTGCTTACTGGCATTGTCTAAAATGGGTGCCTGTGTGTGTGTGAGTGCGTACATGTTGAATAAAACTCATAACCCTCTGTGCTGCTCTAAGTGTGTAGTTAGCTTGCCTCTGCACCTGAGACTTCCTGTCTCAGATCCAAACGTACCCTGAAACACTTCTTTAAAAACAAACAGCAAAATTCACTTTGCCTCAAACAATTTGCGAATGATAAACAAACATGAAAACCAATGAATGGATTCAGCAAGCAGGCTGGGGAAGCATAAAATAACAGCCAGACAGTTACGACCAGCATGAGATTATGACGATCAACAAACTAAATTATTATTGTACATCCTTAAGTAGCCTATTCTGGCAGCCCCATAACATATGTAACACATCGTACCTTCTGCTCCTCCATATCTTTATAATTGGTTGCCAGTAATTTCTGTCCTCATCACAGTATTTGATGTGTGCTGCATTCTTGCACCAGTACAGAAACAGTCAACATATAAAATTTACATTCACAGTGCTTGCAGATGCCTCAGTTCTGCAGAATTTTTAAGTTCAAGTAGTTGGAAAACAGTCTGGATTTAACTTTAAAATAAGGAAGATGCAATTATTAGAATTTAATTAACCATTAAAAATCTTAACTTCAAAAGAATTAGAACCCTCTTTATGACATATTGTCTCTTCATAGTCCATTTGCTATAACACAACCACTTTTATCAGCAAAGAATCTTACCAAAGGCTTCCTGAACATGAGAGAGAATTAAAAAGAAAAGATGAAAGCATGCAAACAAATCGTGTTAATAACCTTTAGCAAAAGGGGATTGTTATTTAATTAAATATGAAGCCAACTAAAACAAATATTTGAAAACACTGAAGCTTTTGGCAGGGTGTGCTGTGAGTATTGTGAAGACATCTTTGTGTTGTCGTTGGTAAGAACAGACACTGCATAGGGTTTTTCATGGCACCTCTCTTCAGCCAGCATTTTCCTCTTCCAGTACCATGCTCCCAGATGGCCTCATAAATCAGCATATAATTCAATACAGTTGAGAGGCAGCAAGCTTTCAAATATTGTGTCAAACCCTTTGGCACACCACCAGTACCAAGTGGTGCCTGCTGGTCAGAGGGTGGACTTGACCAGTTCCATATCTCATGCAGGGATACCCCATACTGGTCATCTGGGAGGTGTGACCAAGTTTCTCATGCTTTCTGGAAAAGGTTCAAGAAGAAGAATTTGCACTTTGGATTTCTGTAAATCCATTTGCCACTTAATAATATGAGTAATAAATATTTTAAGGTAGCACGTGAAGGCTGTGGCTAATTTGCCTTTGTCTGGGGTTAAGCAATACAAACTGCTTCCCTGGATTTAGAATAATAGACTTAAAAATTTCCATTTCCTGCAGATGAGTGAAAATAAACAGATCCAATCTCATCTGAAAGAATGCATGTACAACAGGCCTTCATTTGTAAGAGAAAATAAACTCTGCTGATCCCTTAGATCTGGGGCTATAAACAGCATCCTTTTTCTCTCAGGGCAGCACATGATGTGAGTGCACGGCTTGATCATCTTCAAAATAAACAGCTAATCACCCTTTCCGGCCTAATTAGGTTATGTTCTGGCCCTTGGCTCTAGGCCTCATGCAAGTCCTTTTTTCCAAGTGGCATTGAGGGAATCTCTGCTCCCCTCCCAGGAAAGAGAGCCCTTTGTTTGTTCATATTTGCTCCTGGAGGACATCCAGCCTGGGGATCTTCCTTACAAGTCCAGTAGACCCAAGGTGGGAATATTCTCATCACTCCTGCCAGGAACAAATGTAACCCTGTTGGGGCAGAAGCAACGGGAAAACAAGCAAATTCTTCCCTCTTTCCCTTTTTTTTCCTGCTTTTGGGTTGGCCTCCCTCCTCATGTGTATCAGCAAATTGTACCTTGCTAAGATTTTCATATGGAGTTCATTCTCTCCCTTCCATACAAGTCATTTATTGGTAATACAACTTAACCATCAGCATCCTGTGGAAATGGTAATTAATCTGTGAGAACTGCACAGGCCCACTGCTATTACCACCACATTACAGGCAGGGGACTGAAGCATGGATGTGTTGCATGGCAAGTTCAAGCTGACACTTAGCAGGGGAAGCCCTGAGAACGTGGGAGTTGCTGACTGACACTCACAGGGCAGACCCTGCAAACTGTGAGGTTGTGAGCACTGTGATTAGCAGGCAGAATTAGCACAGACAGAAATAAGCGACAAAGGCCAAGTGAGTTTTTCTTGGTCATAACAAGACGGAGAAAATGGTGTGAGCAGCATTCACAACTTAATTGACACATTCACACTGTCGTAACATCTCCACAGTGGCTTAGCTGCCATTTGGGCACCTGGAGGAGTGACAGGGTGGCTCCTCCTGAGCCACGTGTGTTGGAGATCTTGATGACGAATGCAAACCTCACTACCAGTCAAATTAAGAAAAGTATATTTAGGCACCTAGAAAAGTAAAGAGGCACTTAATAGGATTTTCAGAAATGCGTAAGCAGATTAGGCACCCTGCTCCTACTGAAATCATTGCTGAGAGAGCATATAGAAAAAAAATCAAACATAAACATTAGGTTTCTCAGTGCTGTTACAGCCTGGATGCGTTTTAGGGGATGAGTGGTGAACACTTTGTTCAAGATAAGCCTTACAAGTAATAGAGCTCTCTGGTGGCACCCAGCCTCCAAAGCCATGGGAATGAGTTCTTATGCTCCTGCAAAAGCTGAATTACACTGGGCTGTGAGGTAAAAGAGCAAGCCCTGGAGGGAGAGGTAATGAGTCCCGAGTACCTGGGCACATGTGTGGGAGGTGACAGGGCTTCTGTGACGATGCAAAGCTGAGCAGACAGAAGAATCACTGGCTTGTCACTCCAGAAAAGGCCCCCACAATGGACATTTTGGCTGCAGTGCTGGCTGAAAGGGACCACACAGAGAATCTGCATGTTGCTGGGTTGTGACAGCACTTTCACTGTCCTTGGAAATAAGCAGATGTGACCCAAAGGACTGCCTTGCTCTGTGGCCAGTCTCCTCTGAATAGATTGAAGCAGAGAATCACAGAATGGTTTGGGTTGGAGGGGACCTCAAAGCCCACCCAGCCCCAACCCGTGTTGTGAGCAGAGCTGCTCCCCAGCAGCTCAGGCTGCCCAGGACCCCATCCAACATGGTCTTGAGCACCTCCAGGGGTGGGGCACCACAGCTTCTCTGGGCAGCTGTGCCAGTTCATCACCACCCTCTGGGGAAAGAATTTTCTCCTAACATCTGATGTAAATCTCCCATCTTTTAGTTTAAAGATATTTCCCTTGTCCTATCACCACCTGCCCGTATAAAAAGTCGACCCTCCTCCTGCTTGTAAGCTCCCCTCAAGTACTGAAAGGTTGTAGTGAGGTGTCTATAGAGCCTTATCTTCTCCAGGCTGAACAAGCCCAGCTCCCTCAACCCGTCTCCATAAGAGAGATGCTTCAGTCCTCTAAGTATCTTTGTGGCCTCCTCTGGACCTGTCTTTCTTGTGCTGCGGGCCAGGTCTGTATACAGTACTCCAAATGGGTCCTTGCAAGATAGTTCTTGCTGGAAACTGAATTTTTCCTCTATTTGTAGTTTGCAGAATGTAATACTGTAAAAGAAGCTCTCTGCCTTCTCTGAGATTCATCTCCTACTCTGCCAAATTGAAATCTGTCCTTATTTGCTTTAAAGAGCAACAGTGAGGGTACATACATTAAGGACCATGAGGCACTATGGTAACTGGGGCCAATTAGCTCCTACCTAAGGGCAGTTTGCTCCCAGATGTGGAATATCAGACAACAGTGAACATACAGAATTGCTAACAGATCACTCATTATTCTCCTCTGGAGACTTTTAACTGGGGAATTAACACATGGTATTTTTAGTGAGCGTCCTCAGAACATTTATCTTCTTCTGTGACGCATTGGTCCCTCAGGGAGCACTATTTGGGGACCAACTGCTGCTCGAGGTGACAGAGAGGAGTTATCTCATTTAGAATCCCTGCTGACATCAGTGGCTGATACAGACAGAAGGCAAAAGATATGCATGTTGTAGTTGTGCTCCTAAACATGTCAATAACCTTGGATGAATGAAGTGATCTCACATACCTTTAGAACAACTAACTCCAGCATCATACTGCTGGTTTCTAAAGTGAACTTGTCCATAAACATCTGCTGTGAAGAAGAGCAAAGGAAAAGAGATGCTGGAGATTTCAGCGTGGTTACTAATGTAAAGTGGGCTGGAAGAGTCAGGCAAAGGAGGAGGTCAGCAGACAGCCTTCAGCTCGGGAAGCTCCAGATAACAGAGACAAGAGTCTTGATAAAATTGTTGAGTCAGAGAATCACGGAATGGTTTGGATTGGAAAGGACCTTAAAGCTTACCCAGTTGAAACCCCTGCCATGGGCAGGGCTGCCCTCCAGCAGCTCAGGCTGCCCAGGGCCCCATCCAACCTGGCCTTGAGTGCCTCCAGGGATGGGGCACCACAGCTTCTCTGGGAAAGACTTCTTGGAGTTGCATCTTACCTTATCAACGCCATCATGAAGTGGTGGGAACAAATTTCTAGATGCTGCCAGGAGAGAGGAATTTCTCTGAGTTTGTGGGCTTTTTGCCTTTCTTATAAAAGTCAGGCCCTCCTGACCTTATGGCAGTGGTGAAATATATGATGTGTTGCACTTCTGTGCCTACCCAGAAGGAAAGCAAAAAAGAACTGTGATAAGCAGCACATGTCTAGATTTACTTATAGTCTCTTTGGATTCTAAGCGCTGTTATGCTAATAAAGTCCATTCAAGCTCATGGAATAGTCTTTGTCATTTAAGAAGTGAATCTGGAGATTTGCCAGCTCACTAACAGGATATTAATCAGACGATACCTAGGGACCAACACCACTATATTGCTTTTAATCTTTTGACCAGTAAGGAAAACAGGAAGAAATCCATTTCCCTCCTTTCTTTGTTCAATGGGATAACCAGCTGGTATGGAGTAGCTGCAACTCAGCTCAGACTGGGAGTAAATATTTGGGTTTTAACTGGATAATTGAGAGAGCAGCACTGCTCTCTTCCCAGCTGCCATGGAGCCGGGTGCTATTCATGCTCACAGCAGGACTCCTGCAGGTCTGGCTCCAAAAGTCACATATACATCGCAGAATGTCACCTTGCACTGGGAAAATAGATAGCTTTGCTCAGATGTGCCTAGAGAAGAAAGATTTGTTCAACAATACCAATCATTTAAGGGGGTGCCAGCAAACAGTGCTCAGGGCTAGATTTGCAGCCCATGCACTGTCTGTGTAAGTGGGTAGCTCAAGTGGAATTGCCATGCTGCTGGGGGCTTGATAATGCAGTGTGAAGGAGTCTGGCTTCCTTGTTCCTGGCCATGGGAATTTCAAGCAGAGCTGGGGGTGTGTTATATCTCCAGTAAAGACTACGGAGATGTCCTCCTTCTGGTTGCAGGGGTCCTGCTAGGGGTGAGGAAGATGCTCTCTGTCTCTACCGCCATCACTTACAAAGGAGTCCTTGTCTACCTTTGCTGACCAGACTTCATTGTGATTCGTGTGACACTCATTGGTGGGGTTTAGATTTGAGTTAGTCTTGTCTTGTTTCTATACATTCATGTGAGGAATAAAATTTCTGATAATCTTTTTACTTTATTGCTTAGAATATGTAACTACTAAATTAAAGATACTGCTCTCAGTGTAAGCCAACATAATCCTTTTATTATTGAAATGTTTTGTTATAGTATTCTGACCCCACTATGTATGCGTGTGTACAAGCACATCTGCGCGTAATTGGTGTTTTAATTATATTCCTTAAAATTGACAATATTTGCCTGTTCTGAGGCAAGATAATACAACTTATTTTATTTTCCTGAGTGAGTTCTGCATAGTTTCAAAGCACTTTTGGAGGCACTGAAATGGTTCAGTGTCATACTACAATAGTATAATTTCTAATGGGCTAGCTAAATTACTTCCATCAGACAAAGAAATCCCCAACACTGACAGTGCTATGTTTGCAGAGGGATGATTGAGATACTTGCCTCATACTGAGGCAGCAGTATGAGGCTGCTCTGGAGTTTGGTCCAGGTCAGTACGCAATAACAACTGACTTTTTAATAACACATCAGCAGTGTGCAACGAGGGTTGATATCTCTGCCATGAGAATGAGTAGTCATTGAAAATACTGTCAATTAAGTTAAAAAAAGGCATCATTTTTTTTGTCATTCTGCTTTTCCCAAGCACTTGCTGAGACTATGAAGGGAACTCCACTGAAGGGTGAAGATTAGTAGGTGCTTACAGAGTTGGAGGTATCTTCCCTTTTTAAAGTCTTCCGAGATTATCATCGTCTTTCAGACTGTGGACCAGTCTATACATGAAAAAATTGCTTTTTCTCTACCTTGGGTACAAAGCCCATTGAGAAACTCATGTGAGGGTACTAGTGCTCATTCAGTTGGTGCTCATGGGAGCACCCTGGAAAGACAACGTTGAGTTCTATACTGTCTCCTAAGAACCACAAAATCACAGAATTGTAGGGGTGGGAAGGGCCCTCTAGAGATCTGGTCCAACTCCCCTTCCAAAGCAGCTCCCTAGCCCAGGTTGCACAGGTAGGCATCCAGGTGGATCTTGAATGTCTCCAGAGAAGGAGACTCCACAATCTCTCTGGGCAGCCGGTTCCATGCTCCATCATTCTTAATGTGAAGAAATTCTTACACACATTCGTGTGGAACTTCCTATGCTTCAGTTTGTGACCATTACTCCCCGTCCTATTGCCACACACTGCTGAGAAGAGTTCAGATTTGTCCCTTTGCCTCCCACACCTTAGATATTAATAGACATGGACCAGATCCCCTCTGAGTCTTCTTTTCTCAAGACTGAACAGACCCAGGTCTCTCAGCCTCTCCTCATAAGAGAGGTGCTCCAAGCCCTTTATCATCTTTGTGGCCCTCTGTTGGACTCTTTCCAGGAGTCCCTAAAAAGATCCAGCCCTGTTTGTGATGCAATTTGCTTATACATAATTTTCTTCTTCAGAATGAAGTCAGGATGGAGCTTCCTATTACATGTAGGAGATGTTAGGCAATGTTCAGAATGAATATGTCAAATAATGGAAATCTGTGTACAGCAATGAAGTCAACACTGATGAAAGTTTTCTGTCTTTCTCAAACAGTCTTGTTCATTAGAGTGTCAAATGCTCCAGGACTTATAATGCATGAAGACAGGATGTTTCCAAGGCAATGAGATGAGCTAATTAAAATGTCAGATAACACGAGTTTAGGTTGTTTGAGACAGATCTTTATGCAAGATGGTAAGATCTTCATTACAAGGGGCACAAACTTTTTCATAACCAATAATCTTAACAATTGCTCACATCTTCTGACCTCTGCTGCCTACGAATTGGGACCAATATATCCAAGTACACATTGCCTTTAATGTTCTTGTCAAATCTGAGATGTGATATATGGAGTTATTCCCTACATGGAAGAAAGTTTCTGTAAAATTTAGTTAATATAAAACAAATAACAGTCAGTGACTGATGTTTGATGGCCCAGAGTGTGTTATGGTGGGACAAACATAATGTACACATTCTCCTCTTGACACAGAAAAATGAGATGCATAAAAAATATATGCTCTAACAGTCTTGCTTTGACCTTAACATCTTTCTGCTTCTTACAATTTGCTAACCTCTGGACTGGTTCTCCCCTTTCCCTCATGGCTCTGAGCCTCCAATTTAGTGTGCAGCCAGGTCCCTGTCACCTCTGAACACAAGTCCTGTTCTTGCACACTGGCCCTGGCAGGGTGTGGACATTTCAGACTCCTTTTTCCTATCTTGGACCATGAAAGGACAGATAAAAGAGCTTTCCCTAGGAAAATAAAAATACCTGTGGAGAATAAAGCCAAACCTCAGCAACGAATCCAAATCCTTATTTCAGTAAATAGTAATTTGTCAGTGCCAACCTCAACCCACTATTAGTCTTTTTCTGGATAGTGATGACAGAGCTCTGCTGACAAGCTGTGGGACATATTTCTGGAGCTGGCACCTGGCACTCTGGCACATCCCTGTGACGACCATACCATGCTCCCTGAAGCTGTTCTTGGCTCTGCAGAAGTTACAGCCTGCCTGCCTGGGAGCAGGGATGTTTATTTCCATAATTACTTCTTCACAAACAAGAGGCGGGGGCCATGTCTATGCATCTTGAGTGGAGGAACCTCCTCTCAATGACTCTCCCTACGCAAGACCACTGCCCCAGGATTTCCTAAGCCACGTAGAGTGTCTGATTAGAGCTTTCCTGCTCCTGCTGCAAGAAAATGTTTAGCATTTCAATATCTGTTCACATTTTTTGAAATAATTTATGTATGAATATACACAGTGTTTAGTAATCATTTCTGAGATGAATGTGGAGTTTTTCTAAAATTAAACTATCATTCTTCCCTGCTCATACTTAGCTGTCATATCTTTCTTAATGCAAATCAGTCATTGACTAGAGACACCTACTGTAAGAAGCTATTTTAGCTGTCTGATCAGGTAGAAATTGATTTTAAAAGTGAAAACCGTTTTGGTGAAATAAGCTGGGATTGGAAAAAGTTAATTCAAAAAGGAAGTTTTGTATTTGGATGTAAGTGACCATTTATCTTTTTACCCTGAGGTAGAGAAGAGACCTGGGGACCTGTCTCTCTTTGCTCTTGCTCTGTTAGGACACAAACACTCCGCCTACCCAGACCCCATACAACACAGAGGTCCTGAGAACCAGAAGCAGGTACTCTAGGGAAGCCCCAGGGAAAAAAAATTCCCCTTTCAGCCTCCATTCGATACAGGACAGAAAGAAAGAGGAATATTATATGTGAAGGAGACTGACTGCTCTCCTCTTCCGCAGCAGGTCTCCAGGAATAAAAAGGGACTCATTGCAGTGAGTTTCAGAGAAATCTCTCTCTGCTGCAGTACTTCTCCCTGCCGTCCTTCAAGTGCTCTTCAAGGGGAGTATTATCATCTTCTGGAGGAAGAAAATGGTTCTCCCTACTCAGTAGTGGTCTGCACAAAGTGGGAGTGAAGCAAAGAAGTTTCACTGGGTGAGACCTTGAAAGTTGGATAAATGAGAACCGTTTTTGTGTTTTCTTTTTCTATTCTTTTTTATTTTTATTTTTTATCCCCTCAGGGCCAGCCCTGATCTAGTCTGTCAGAGCTAGAACAAGGAGAGTAATTTTTTATGACCTGCCTGACTTCTCTCTTTGGATTTTGTTCTGTTGCTTGCATTACCAGTTCTTAGAATGCAATTAAAAGTACACAAGCAGTGGCTGAGTTTTTAAATGAATTCAGCCTGAGTGAACACGCTTACAAATTTCAGTACTAGTCTGCGTGCTGTGCCTATACAAACAATGGTTAGACTGGAGTGAATATTGGGTGAGAGTCAATTTCCAAGCTGCAAAGATAAATAGATGTAGAAACCAACCTCTACGTGTAAGTGCTTTACTGGTCTGTTAAGAGATTTATTATTCCCTGTCAAATTACAGCTAAGTGGCACAACTCAGATTTTGATTGTTTATGATCAATTCACTTTGTCAAAAATTTGTAACAGTGTTAATCAAACACATTTGAATAAAAAAAATGCATGGAACAATTGCAGCAGGTTTGTAGATATTCATGGAGCAGAAAAAGAAGCTAATAAATCAAATCAATTACAATTCTCGTGTTTCTTGCACGGCTCTGTTGTCTCCTGAGTGCTCGTAATTGGTAGTTCAAAGCCTAACATCCTTCATTATATTTGTACAGTTTAAAGAGTTTTTTTTTAATGCCTAGACTTGAGCTTGCTTAGATGTGTGTTGGATACTGTGATGTGCTCCATTTCATACAGAGGTCGAGGCTGTTACAATCTGGAAGTTTATGAGCAGCAGCTGAGGCCCCTGGGTGTGCTGAGCACAGAGCAGAGGAGCTGAGGGGAGGCCTGATGGCGGCTGCAGCTCTCACAGGGAGCGGAGGGGCAGCGCTGAGCTCTGCTCTGTGTGACAGCGACAGGGCCCGAGGGAACGGCATGGAGCTGTGTCAGGGGAGGGGCAGCTGGGGGGTAGGGACAGGGTCTGCACCACAGGGCGGTGGGCATGCGACAGGTTGCCCAGGGCAGGGGGCATGGAAACCAGTGCCGGAGTTCAAGGAGTGTCTGGACAACACTCTCAGACATAGAGTTTAACTATGGGGAGTCCCGTGTGGAGCCCAGAGTTGGACTTGATGATTCTTGTGTCTCCCTTGTAACTCAGGGTATTCTACGATTCTGTGAATCTTTGCTCTTGAGTTAGGAGCAGAGTCCTTCCATCACACTGCAGTTTTGGAAGGAGGCCAATGATTAAATAAAGTGATTCTTCCTCCCTGGGTTCCATTCTGCACAAAGGAAGCACCTTGCAGTGCTTCTGGGAGAGACCCGTGTCTCAACCTATAGTGGTGTGGAGATATGATGCCTTCAGCAACGTTGCCTGGCACAGCCTCAAGACACCCTGACTCAACACACCGTAAGGGGAACTGCTTCCTGGCTCCCTGTGGCAGCTGCTCTCATCTGATACACTCAAAGTCTTATGCCATCTGCTGACACCTGTGCAAGTCTATTTTATTAAGAATTCAGTACCAGAGTCTGGGCTACACATACATGCAAATCTGTGAATGTGGCATAACTGGAACGAGAAGGGTTGCTTATGCTGATGATGTGCTTCTCGTGACCTGGACCTGGATAACCTCGTGCATGCAGGCCTGCTGACTCACCTCCCTGCAGCCTCCTTGGCCTTGCAATGTTGGGTGCTGTGCTCCAGCCTGAAGACTGGGAATGAGTGAATGTGAGCTCACTGCAGCATCCTGTTCTGTGCCTAGCCTCTGCCTCTCTGCCATTGATTTCCTTCGGACTGATAACCTGGGGAGCAAGATGTTCCTGTGGTTGCAAAGGTAGAACTGCAGCTTCAGTCCAATTGCCGGCACTCAGCCTCCCTCTTAGTTATGTGTACACATATCAGTCTCTGTGAGAGCTTGTCCAGATCTATGGTCACTATAGTACCTGGATNGTCTCGGATAACACCGTGACAATCTCAAAGCCCTGGTCTCTGGTATCCAGCCTCTGACCTGTCTAGGTCTCCTTCCTAGCTGCTTCCCATATTCTACTTATCAACAGATGTTGTTTGACAATTGCAAGTGAACTAAACACACGTGCACTGACACGGGATTGATGTTCCCTAGGTAAACACGCACTAGCACATACACCAGTTAAAATATATCAATATAGTCAATATATATACTGGTCTGTCCAGTTGCTGCTACCTCAAACACACAAGGCCTCTGCCCACAGTCTGACTTCAGCTACTGCACTTGCTCTCACGATAATACCCATGCACCCTGCTCTGTCTGTGAGGACATTTGGTGATAGCACTTCCCATGGAAATCCTCTGCTGATAGTCCCTGTGGCAACCAGCTCCAGGTACTCCCTTTGAAATGATTGGGCTATTGAGATTCCTCCACGTTCTACTGTCTCTCTGCCTCTCATCAGCCCTCTTTGTTTATGTAGTGACTGAATTTTAGTCGTTAAGACCAATGGATCCCACAATGTAAATAGGGGTGGCTCTCAAAAGAATAATCCCCACATTTATACCCTTAAGGGTCAGCTGGTCCACAATTTGATAATCAGAAGTTGCATGACTTCTGCACTTTCCAGATTTCTTTGATAGACATCTGCTTATTGTGACAGTTTATAGTCACGTGTGGAAAAGATCATCTTCTGAAGCATGTTTTACTGATAGTTTTTTTGGAAATCCCTTCATGAGACTCTCAAGAAATGTGAATGGCATTTACATACTAAACAGTCTGGAACATCATTTGTCATTCAATAAATTGGGAATCAGAGACAACCGTTAAGTTAGAACCTACCATCAACTTCCAAATAAAATGTGCTGCTACTAAATATTCTTTCAGTGCACTGGACGTTGGGTGTGAGCAATGCTGATAGACTTCAAGAGGCAATTAGGGAAGGACATCTTATGTTGTTTAAATGGAACTACTGTTCTGTTGACATTGGTAAGTCGATATCCAGAAAACTTCAGACTGCCTCCAGAAAACCCACAAATTATTGCTGTAAGATGTGAGCAATGAATACATCATCAGAGATATCCTGGGTTATGGATAGGATAGATCTTCCCGCACTACAGTCTGGCAGAGCACACTGGGGATGCAGTTCATACAGTGCACTTGCTACACACACAGCACTTGACATGTACACTTATTTGCTATCATTATCAAAAGCAATCCAGCAGTACAAAGTATAACAGTTGGAAAAGATGTTTTGGGAAGCCATTGCTGTGCAGACTACCTGCCCTCTGCTGTTTCCCCAGCAATAGACAGGAACATTAGGTACCAATAACTGGAAATACTGGAGCTGCCAATGTAAATGTTTTTGATTCAACACTCTGTGCTAAAGCAACATGCATGAATGAACAGACTACATGGAAACTTTCCTTGGTTGGTGACTTCAAATACATTTGCAATCTTCTGTTTACTATTGGAAAATGTTTCCAAGAGGCATGTTTGTGAGGAATATGTGTAGGATTTGGCACCGTAGCTTGAGGCTCTATCCAATGACAAATGAAGGAATAGCATAATACCTGTGTTGTCAAGCTTGATAAAGTTAGAGATGAAGCACTTAAGATGTTGCCCTCTTGGATGAGATGCTTAAATGCGTCAATAATGCTTTTGTTAACATCTGCCAAGAGAATTTTTACTAAGTCCTTTACGATTACTCGTTTTTATGTCATGTATTCATTTAAGTATAACTCCGACATCTAAAAGGTGCTGAAAACGAAAACAAAATGCATTTTGTGTTTCTTATATCTTTGTCAGTGACTTCATATTGGAATTAGTTGTACAGAGAAAACTGGATGTCAGTGTTTAAATTCGTCCAGTATCATGATTATGTGAACTTTGTAGGATAAACTGCTCTACAAGATAGATCTACCAACTAGACAGCTGGCTGCTAGAGCCAGCTAAAAAATGTCTAGTGCCAGAAACACTGAAGCTCGTGAGAAATGCATTAGCAAATCAATTTAAACATATAGTCCTGGTTGTAGGTACTGGTTGCAAGACACATCAGTGGAGAAAAATTGAATGAATCTCCCCTCCCCTCCAGTTCTAAGTCAGTAATGTATCATGAGGACAAATGTTAAGACATAATTCTCTAGAGTGTGGGCATGTGTGTCTCCTTAAAGCTAGCCAGTGACCACTGCAAGGAATTCAGTTTCTGAAATTGTGTAATGAGAAGGCAGATGCAAATATTATTTTGCTTGTCCTCCAGTCCTCAAATGATGGTTAAAAGCAGTCATAATCACTGCTGAAAAACAGTGATCTTTCCAGTGTCCGAGTTTTTGCCAGCATACTGGAAAACTGGAATTTAGACCAGGGAAAGATTCACTTAGAATAATAAAGTATGTATTACCTTGAAATTTCCATGTACAAAGCACAGACTGTTTGTATTCCTTCCATGGGAGCAATAATATTTCTGCTTTTTTAGAGAGAGGAAGTCTGGGAACTTAAAACCCATTCAAAGTTAGCAGAATTTTAGCAGAATTTTGTTGACCTTGGGCAAACAGAGGAGTTTTCATTGTAACTTTCAAAAACTGTAGGAATTCTTGGGTCAACCCCTGAATTTGGAACAGATACCAACTACCACTGCTAACAACTTTGTAGTGACAAATGGGATGAAATGGATTCTGGTTAACTTCTGTCATACAAAGATTTTTCTGGAATATTCTGAGATTACTCCTTCAAACACGAGTTTGGAAATAGTCCTGGCAATGGGTGTGCTACTGTGCCTGATCTTAACACTGAATAGCTGGATAAATTATGCCAAATAGAATACAGTCAAAGTGTATAGGCACCCGCAGTGGCCGCGTCTCTCATGAAATACTATTGTGGTCTTTTCTGCCAAAGCAGGGACTCAGTGTGTGTAGGAGTGACCCAAGATGAAAATAAATACAGAAACTACGAAGCTGATTTCACAATTGAAAGATGAATTATGAAGGGCAAGACTGAACTCGGAATAATTTCACTGGTGAAAAAGGAAAAAATAATGAGTAGAAATCAAAAGAAATTTTTTCTCTGCGTGTATGTAAACAATGAATTTGATGTGATACTTGCTTATATATGTTAAAATTTTCTTTAGAACTATATATTTTAAAACAGAAAAAAAGCCCAAAACTGCCAAATGAAAGAATGCTGCCACTTGTATATTATCACTATTAGTAGCCCATCACTTAGATGAAATCTGTACGAAAAAAATACCATCAGAAAACATTGTTATAATTTGTCATGTAAGACAGTGACAGTGGCTGATGATTCTCACTCTTAGGTCTTGAATAAATATTCTGTCACCTCTGTAATCAAATAATTCCCTAGTCTTTGACAGGGCCTGAAAACACTCTCTTTATCCATTGCTTTTTTTTTTGAGAGGCCTATTTGAAAGACTCACTGTGTACATTGGTTGCTGGAGCTGTGTTATTTGCCTTATTTTTGCTAGGCTGGCACATGGCATTTTTAGCACAATTTGTCGCAAATATACCCACACTCTGTATAGTTAGCATATGTGAAATAAATGTAGAGTTACTAACAGTAATAGAAATGTAAATAGTAATAGTATAAAAAGATATTTACCACTGATTTAGACTTCTAAATAGTAACTCCTTTTCCAAATTATTAGCTAATAAGGTTGTTGTTGTATCTAGATTTTCTTTTAAATATCAACTTTATCTGTAGACCTTCATCTGCTTCTGTTTCCCACTGAAATTGTGCAGAATAGAGGTTGATTAAAATTCTCTAACAGTTGGCCTACGGGTTGAATTCTCTTTTCATTGAATAATAGTGATGAACAGTGCATGTAATACATGACAGAGCAATAGTTCTTTATCTAATTTTGCAATTTAAAGTTAAGAACATTTTGGTTAATAGAAGGTGAAGATACTATCAAGGAGATTATTATTTATCAGTGATTTATACAGCAGTGGGATTGTACTGCAAAGCTCCGAGTTAGAAAAATTGACACGTTAAGTCTTCTTAACTCTCAGACATTGGAAAATTGCTTTTCATTCTTGTTGAATAATGCACATTGGCTGATATATATGAAGTACAAACTGTGTATGATTCATTTAGAACTCCCAGGTGGAAGAATTTGAGTATATTTTCAATGAAGAGTCTATTATCCCTTGGTAACTGAGCACATTGCATTTGAAAAATGTAGCATCTACAGTGAGTCAGCTTAAATCCAGACAGAGCTGACTGACTGTGAAATTCACCTTTCTGGGCTAATGATGGCCTTTGATTATCAGAGGTTGTTTTTATTTTGTTTTCATTATTTTTGAATGGTAGTGATGATAATTTAGAAAGTTAGAAATGTGGTGATGTTTTGTTGGTAAAATGCAGTAAGTAGTAAAAAAATATTATCGCTTGCATCATTTCATCATTTGTGAGAGTATTCATTTGAAAGACTGCAAATTCCTCAGGACAAAGATTTTTCTAACTGTTATTTGTAATTCAGACCAATGGGACAGTGTATTCTGTAAGCAGTGACTGAACATATTGATTTCTGAATTTAGGCTGAATAAGAAATTCAGACTGCAAATTTACTTTCTAAGCATATTGACATGTATGTTAAATGGCAATTAATAGAGTAGTAGTGCAAATTCTAATACTATCCCAATTCAGGAAAACCAGTCTTAACCAAGCCTCTGAAGACTTTCTGTATCTTTTTGTTGTTAATCCAAGTGCTGCTGTTTTATTCTGACAAACCTAGTCAACCTATTCATGCAATAGTTAAAAAAATGTTGGTTTTTTTCCCTCAAATCTGATATAAAAGATTAAAAGCCTACTGGTCTGCATCAGCAACACATATTATCTAGCTTTGAAGCAATGCTGTATTGTCACACACAGAAAAGGCATACTTCTGTGATAGTAATTTAATCTATTTCTAAAACACATAAGGATAAAAGATAGTGAAAGTCTGAAGAGGAAGATAATGATTGTTGCTAAACACAGAATGCCAGAACTCCAGTGCTGAAAAATAAGTAATAGCCTTTTACGTCTCAGGTGTGTTACAGGAGGTTGACTGTTACAATAAAATCAATGAATAATCACATTTTCAACATTTTCTTCTAATTTCTATTATTGCTTAAAATGCTACTGTCTTTTATTACAGCAACAGATGTTAGCAGTATTGTACAATGTGCCTGCACAATATGTGTTCTCACATTTTGTTCTTGCAGAGCATGAGACTTGGATTTATTTGTATTGAAAGGTAAAGAAATTTATAGGATATTCTGGAATAATAACTGGAAATATTTCTTAAAAACTCCTTACAGGGCATTGGTGAAGTTCACTATTCAAACGTATTTTATGATGTCAAGGAAAGTGTAGTTTCTTCCTTCTCTCTTCTTGGTAAAGTAAGTATACTTTCTTAACGAAGAGGAAGTGGCAGACAAATGCATGCAGTTCGTAGATTGCACAATAAATAAAGAAATAAAGTGGCAAAACATGTGCCATATACTAATACCAAGATGCAATCTTGGAATGCAAATAACTAAGGATTGTCTCTATGTGAATAATTGAGATTGACTGAGGAAAGTGCAGAGCAGGCAAGCTTTGATGTGTTGCAGACTTTTTTCTTCCTCCATCCCTTATTTTGCTTATGAGTATGTACACACACTGTGTAACCCCCAGCCCAAAAGCTGAAAGGAAATGATGACAGTGCAGGGTTATGAACTCTGGGCAACCTTGAACATAATCCTATGGGAAGGCATGGAGGAACCATGCAGTGGGCATGCTGACTGATAAGCAGCACATCTTCTGGTGAAGACGAATGTAAGAAGTAAGCTGGAGCAGATCAATCTGTGTGTCAGACGTTGTGATGCCAGAGGCAGTGTCCCTCCTGGGTGGTGGCAAAAAGCCATCGATCTCCAGGCTGGGTTGCCGTGCTAGAGGTGGGTGGTGAGACCAATTTGCATTTCAGCATTCAGAAGCCCTGACTGCAGCTGGAGCCCTGGATGATTTGTCAGTCTTGAGGTACTGCTATCTGCAGAGGTATCCCAAGAAAATTTCAGTGCTCACCTGGAGGCTAGCAGGCAGCTGAATGGCAGTCTTGAATGTGCTGCTAGCATATAAATTATAGAGTTAATTAGGGAAAATGATCAATAGGTACCAAAGTCACTTTAAGGATATCTTCTCACTTTGTCCTTATGAATGACAAAACACAAAGGTGAAAATTCTGTTGTGAAAAAAAGAATAAGGCCAGAGTATGCCTGTAGGACACTACTTTTGTCTCACAAAGGAATGTAATATGTGTTCACCCACCCTCCAACTTTCCTCTAAGAACAAAGGAAATTTAGAAGCTGACCCTTTTGTTCTGATAACCTTTGAAAAGGAGTCAGGCTTGCCAAAACCCTCTCCTACTACTACTCCAAAGGAAAAGGAAGCAAGTCATAAAACATGTTTTGGATCAAGCAGTAACATTCTGTTGCACACATCTAAAACACAGTGGAAGGAACACAGTGCTGCTTTGGAGAATGACTAGGGACATGAATCACGATATTAGTTCAATATTTGCCTAAAGAGTATAAATCAGTTAGACTTAGGCAGCTAAACTTTGTTTATAAAAGCTGTACAAAGAACTGTGCATATTGCAGCTTTGTTTGGCTTAAATGTCTAATTCCTAGACTTTTCCTATACTACAAATAATTTCTGTGTTTTTTTTCCTTCTTTTTGAACAAGAAAATTGTATACCTAAAAGCAGTGTTTCTAGCAATCCTGATTTATCATTCAGGTTTTCAACAAAGCCTGTCAGGTGAGAAAATGACAGAGATTGTCTTCGTGACTTGTCTGCATAACTTAGTGCTCTGTGGCTGCCCCTAGCTGTCTAGGTGGCAGGCATCTTCTGGCTGACCAACTCTCCAACGCATATTTCAAGCCTTGACCTTGTATTTGTTATTTCCTACCCCAGTAGCAAGGTGTAAAATGGAGGCATGGGCATTAAGGAGAAACAAGTGGGATCAAGAGAAAGCCTGAGAGACATGAAGGCTGCTCAAGGTATTGCAAGGCAAGATGTTACAAGGATCTGAAGGATACTATTATAAATAAAGGATACTTTCATAAATGACTTAGAGTACATGTGGTCAATTTATGATACTGGAAGCAGAAAGGGATTATTTGGGTTAGAATAGGAAAGCTGGGCACATCGAACATCGGGAAAATCAAGGTTCAGTAGTTTTTCTCCTCAGGGAACAACTTGTCTTCAGAACTTGACAATATTCAGTTGTGTTTAAATGTGACTCAAGGGACTGGTTTATTACTATCGTGATATATGGATCTCTTACAGATACTTATCTCAGAGGTTGTGAAGGGGTTCAGTTAACAATGGCAGGCTATAAATGGGGAGGAGAAGGATCTCAAGCTTAACATCAGGGAGGAAGGAAAACTAAAATAATAAATATTGATTTGGAGTATGTCTTTTATTATCTCTGACTGAATAGGAGAATGTTATAATAATGTGATCTTTATAAGAACCATAAATAATCCACATGAAGCTTTTCTGCATTGGTGTTGACTAATCAACGAAGCATACTGGGAGCTGTTGGCTATACTCTTCATTCAACAGCTTGAGTTTGCTGTTGTATTTCATTGTGTTCCTGTAGGCTGTACATTTTTATGGTTTTATAGTGATCTGTGGGATGCATGCCTTGGACTGAAGCAAATATTTTTACCAGGTGGTTTAAATCAGTAATAGTCTTGTCCTGAGTTCAGTGATCCTTTGATCTGTTCCCTATTGCGCTATGTTGCATAGTTAAAGAGAATGAAATAAATCCTGATAATAGACTTTTCTCAAAGTTAAAATGTTTTCTATGGATCCTGATTTCATACTGGAAGAGAACTGTAAAGCTAATGCAAGAATTGGATGTAAACTGGATGCTGCATTAGCATGGGGAAACATGCTGCATTATCAAGGGGAAACATTTGTTGAATAATAAAAGAATCTTTTGCATCTGAAATTTGTGTGAACTTGAAACCTCTCTGAGCTTACTGTTGAGGGTGACCAGGGGATATGTGTATGGACATGAGTAGCTGTTACCATGGGGCCACATAAAACACACCCAAGAGGGGAGAAATATCAACAGGAAAGTAGGATGGTGTCCATAACCAAAGCTTCTTTTCAAGAAAATTGTAAAAATACTGTCTCAGAACCATGGAAGGAACTTGGAAACCAAAGGATGTTATGCAGATGTGGGCTGAGAGGTCTTCCAGTCATGGGCAAAGTGCAGCGATTCAAGGCAACCGGGATGAGATAGAGTGAGGAGGCAAAACACAGGGATAACTTGATTAAAATGCACACATGAAGCAACCATGCTGAGCTATATCTTTGTCTCAGGGTGTATCTACCAACAGCCCAAATCGAAATATTCCTCTCATTCTTGCTGATGAGGTAATGTTTATTGTCTAAAAACATTCTCCAAGAAAAAAAATAAGATTCCTTTATACATAGGTCATAGGGAGGAAATACACATGATGGTGTGAATACAGTGTTTTTCCCATTCAAGAATCTAGAACGAAAAGTCATCAAAAGAGGCAGTGCAGATGTTTGCCATGTGGTCACACATCTTTTTTTGTGGTCTAAGGAAAAGATCATATAGTTGATATCAATGTGTTCAGTCTTAATCACAGGAACATATATATTAAAGTTGTCTGTGTGTGCCAGGGCCCTGCAGAGAGTTCTGGTAGACTTAACGTTCAGCTATGCTGGTAGTTACATATGTGTAAACCATCCAGATAAAATTTTGTCCATGCACCCTGGATTTTCATGTGGAAATACCTTCCTCAGATTCAGTAGTTATAGTGCTGCTCTGAGACGAGCCTAGCCTGAGCCTGCCGACGTCAGTGACAGTAAGGCGGCCACACAGTGCTTACAAAGCTCCTGGCAACAGATCCATGGCCTGGCAGCAGCCCAGGCCTCAGAGGCCATGAATCCCTTCCACTCACAGTGGAGAACTGTGATCACAATAGAAACCAGCTACTGTATTTGTGTGCACTGGAGGGTAACGCAGACAAGGATCAAAGCCATTTTACCAGAGCAAAATTGGCGTGAAAATAACACTTTGTGGAGATGAAGAACAGGATTGCATTACTGGAAATAAAGAAACTGTGTGGTTTATGTATTTATTTTTTTATATATTTGGGACTACATTAATACTATTTCTTCTATTAACATACTGAATTATTGTGGTTCATTGTTTTCATTCTGTATATCGGCATGTGGTATCTACATGCATGTGTGACAAATGTACAGTGCGGTTTCCATATACTACATTGCATATGCCAAGAAATATGCTGGTGGAAAACTTTAAACATGCAACACTTCAAATGGCCTGAGCTTGCACGATGTGTGAAAATCAGATACCCACAAATCCCACACGTGGAAAGATGGAGGCACACAGAATCCCTCCCAAGCCACTTCCATTGAGAGCTGCTTGAGCCAGTAAGAATTTTCTCCCATTTGCAGTCACTATAAGGCAAACTGTGGAGGCTGTGCAATTTGATGTGTGTTGGCAGTTATGAAATACAGTAAAAGGTAAAGGCATTTTTCTTTACTAAAGCTGCTTAGAACATTCTGGAAGCAATTTTTTTTTCTGATCCTCATTATTGTTGGTGCTCCAGTGCAAAGAAGTGGCATCCTCAGAGTCAGGATTTGCCTGAATGTTGTCCCGTCTGACACTACATAGTTATTCTGAAGAAATTTTTGTAAACTTTAAAACCAGCAAATGCTGACTACTTTGACATTTTAACAGTGTCAAATATTGGTTTGCAACTGGGGACACTAAAATGAGAGCTGAGCTTGCACCCCTGCCCACACAGGAAGCTTCTTAGTTTTTTTTTGTTTTTTTTTTTACATTTTTTGGAGTGTTTCTCCCGCTGGCTGCTATTGAAACTTTGAGAAACTTTTCCAGTGCTTAAAAAGCAACACAAAGGAAGGATTGTTTCATTTTTCTTTCTCGGAAATGAGGGAATTTCAACATCATTGAAGGCGATTACATGAAAACAATTTGGATATTATCTATCTTCCTGAGTCAGTGCAGAAAGGAAAGAAGAACAAATGTATATGTCTGTATATGTCTGGACTTTGACAGGCATCACATTTGAAAATCATTGTGAAATATTCTGGTTTGCAATGGTTGCAAATTTGCTTTGAAATCCAAATTTTATTTTTTTTATTGTTCTTGGAATAAATATAGCTTTTTTTTGGAAAAAGAGAATCCCTGACAGATATGAACTGAAAGTTCTTTCGTTATCTAGAGAATGTTAAATTTGGATGGCTAAATTGAAAATAACATAATAGTTGATTGAATGTCTTTGCTTAAAAATAATCCCCCTCCCCAAATTATATGAGAAAATTAATTAAGCTCATTTGCTAGTAATAATTACCTTGTGCTTATTCCCATCAGCCAATACTGTTATCTGCAAACATGAGTAAAAGCTATTAATGCTATACTCACTGAATTCTAAGGAAATTTCTTGCAATGTGTAAAAGTAATCATGTACAAATGTGTTTGCAGATTGGAACTGTATTGTCACCCAAATACATAATGTAGTTTCCAGGTGGTAGCTATCTGATATTATGTTTATTTTTGTTTTAACACAATGAACACTCAGCAGCAGAGCAATACTGCTCACCATCTTTTCTTTCTAATATTGTTCGTGGCAGAAATCCAATTTATACAGTGTAAATAATCATTATTTTCAATAGGCCGAGGATTTTTCCTGGCAAGAACATAACCAATGCCTTCTACTCCTGCTTGTGCCATTCATGATATTTCAGTGATGTGGATTAGCGTAAAAAATCCATTACCCAACAAGGGATAGTGGGAGGGGTAAAAAAGAAGAAGAAAGAAAACAGAGAACATGCCTACTGCTGCAAGGACAGGGAATTAAAAGCAAATAGCAAAGCAGGTGGAAAAAACCGACAAGGAAGCTTAATATACCAAAGGAGTACTGAGAGCTCATGGCCCAGGGGAAGTGCATGGCAATTGGAGCCTTTGAGGCGTCACTCAGCTCCCACCCGTCATTGCTTGGGAGCTAACAATTGCCAAGCAGCACTTTTACGTGGGGCTTGCCTAAGTCCTGAGCCCTCTCCTGAGCCAATTTTAATGTATGAAGAAAGGATTTGCGAGTGGATGCTTTTCTCACCTGGAATGTTGTAGGGAAACATGTGAAGCTCTTCAGTTGTCCTCTGAAAAAAGAATCCAGTGGGATGCTAAAGAAGGAACGCTTTTCATCACTGACTTTGCAAATGGGAGTGACTCATGTGCCATCTGTTTTGTCCCTCCACCCGATGGTATGCGTTCCCTGTTTGTGCTGGTTAACGTATTTGCCATCTATTAAAGGGATAGAAAACTTTAGAGCAGTCAAAACAAACATGTCTGAGGAAGGCTGAAGTTTTGGAAGGGGCTGGTTGGGAAATTTCTGCTACCATCACTGCCCATTGAAACATGCAGACCTTGGACAAGGGCCTGGTGATCACGTACTGACATCTTCTGGCAATGCATCAGGCATGTCTGGCTATCTGAAGGAATGCCTGCATTAGCTTCAGAGTGCACAAGACAGAGGAGAACAGGGCACAACACCTTGCTCCATGACCCTGCTCCTCAGGAATATCTGTCACCCCTGTGGGGGTGGCTTTCCTGTGTGAGCTCAATGGGAACTCTCTGGCTTGGAAGGGAGGGGACCAACTGAGTTTTGATAAATGTGGATTTATATGTGGCATGGAGAAGAGGAATGGGGATTCTCATAGCTGCCCAGAAGACATTTAGATGCTCCTTCCTCTAGTGCAAAAGGTGAGGAGCAACAGATGTAAAGCAGCAGGCTTTCCAATATGCATCTGAACAGCAGAACTACTTGCTGCAGGATGCTGAAATCTTTCTGGGGCTTGAATAAATGAATGGAGAAAAAGACATCAAAAGCACTGAAGTACAAAAAGAGAAACTCTGCTTATTCTTCAGCATAATCTCTAGATGATTTTGGAACTAAAACTTGAACTCCAAAATCAATAGGCCGGACACAGTAACCAGTGTCAGAATAAACTGGAGAATAGGATGAGTGGTACCTTCCAAAGGCTGTCATTTTACCACGTTTTTCCTCTGAGCTCCTACTGGTCATCTAAAGAGTCTGCCTATAAGGAGTTAATATGGCCCTCATGTACATCAGGGAGAAGCGAGGAGCAGCCAGGGCATGGCACGCTCTGAGGTACAGCCTGCAGACACATTAGCAGGGTAGCGACAAAGCTTACTGACAGGATAGGTATGGGTGGTACCATTGGAGGAAAATCAGTGGAGCTTGGGCTCTTCATGGCAGGAGGCCAGGGCCAAGGCAGACGCACAAGAGCACATTCTGTCCAAGGAGCATCAGCAAACTCCCACTTCCCCATGGTGTCTTACTGTCAGGTACTTGTAAATAGTTTCTCACAGGCTTTAAGATTTTGTATGTAAATATAAGGTGACAGAAGTGCAAGTCACTGTCTAAGCATATGAAAAATACTTCTTGAATTAACAATCATTTTGGTTCCTCGGTGTGCAACCAGGCTCTGTCACATGCAGCACTTCAGGAGGAGCTCACGGGTCTGTGACAGTTTCAGCCTAATGTCACCATTTTGCTCCAACTGGTTTATGTGTCTCCTTTATCTGTGAAAATACCTAGCTAAATGAGTTGGAGGAACAAACTGTACCTATCACCAGAAAATCTCCCACTGTAACAGTTTCCAAACATATGCGTTAGGTAATGAGCCTGTTTCCCTGACTATGTGTCACAGCGTTCAGTGCTATTCTGGTTGTATTTCACAAGCTGGCATTGCTTTTTAATGCTGCTGGTCTGTTCTGAATCAGTTCTTCTGCTTATTCTCAGGCTGCTTTTGTGAGAAGCCGCAGTTACGTGAGGCAGCTTATATCAGCTCCATGCCATGCTTCTTGTGGGAATGCAATTTCCAGCTCTCTCTGTCCGTGTTCATCTCTCCTATCTCTAGGTACTTCTTTCAGTATGGTGTGAAACCTGTTGTAATAGAAAAGGGTGCAGAGGACACTCCAGAAGCCCTCACTGACATTCTTTGCCACAGATACAAAGTGGTGTAATTCAGTAATTCGTGCAATTAATGAATACATTCAGAAAATATGAGCAAGGTGTTCAGAAAGCTCAGCCTTCTGCCTAGGAAATCTCTGAGACCTTCTTGTGCATTACATCAGCTTTCTTAACAGTTTACATGTCTTTTTTTGTTTCCTCCCTCTGGAAACATTTGTCACAGTGGATTATTTTATCCAGCAGTGCTGTATGTAAAATGTATAATGTTAATACTTTATTTGGCTAAACATGCATAATTTGGAAAGACAGGTGAAGTGATGGATTACTCATCAGGCTTTTAACATAAAGTCTTGTTAGCTGCAGTTTTAGATGTTGTTTATTAGGAAATTACAGTGAGGTTATGTTGTCTGAGTGGAAGCTCTTTACAAATATAAATTAAACCTCCTTTTGCAGTTGACAGTAAGCGGGGGAAGATTTGATTTAGAATCACGGAGTCATAGAATTACAGAATGGTTTCTGCTGGAAGGGACCTCAGAGTCCACCCACCCCAACCCATGCCATGGGCAGGGCTGCCCCCCACCAGCTCAGGCTACCCAGGGCCCCATCCAACCTGGCCTTGAGCGCCTCCAGGGATGGGGCACCACAGCTTCGCTGGGCAGCCTGTACCAGTGAATCACCCCATTCTGGGGAAAGAATTTCCTCCTAACATATAACCTAAATTTCCTCTCTTTTAGTTTAAAACTATTTCTTGTCCTATCACAGTCCTCTCCTTCTCCCAGCTAGCTACCCAGGTTATTGTTGGCCTTCTAGGCTGCACATGTCCAGCTTTTCATCCATCATGACCCCCCACATCTGTCATTTTCTCTCATACCTCTATATCCAGACAAAACTATCACAAATAAACCAATGGTAAAGATATGTCTACCACAGTGGCAATAATGATTTTCTTCCGCTTTCTCTTAATGCCCTTATGCCTTGACTTGCAGTACCTCTTGTGCTGGCTTGGGAAGGTAATTCCAAGGATGCACACAATGACCTTTGGTATCTATTAAAATGGCTAATTCTGTCACTGATTGTGACAGAGGGTTTGTACTGTGACTGTCACGATTTGAGCAAGGGCTGGTTGGACTGAGTCGTGCTCCTGGTTGTGTCTTTCTTCCCACCCTTCTCCATTCTGATCTGCAGTTGAGCACCTCAGACTGTGCTGCTCAGTGGTCCCCAAGAAGTTCTCCCCATTGAAGGAGGCTTTCCAGGTCCTTTTCTGGAAAATTACAGACATCTGGATTCATGGCTGTGAATGTTTGGAACAGAAATAAATTGAAACCAATTTTGCTATTCTCATGAAGTAGGGAAATTGCCCTTTACACATCTCACAGCTTTCCCAAGTCACCTTCCTCTGTGTCTATTTATATACTTAATGCTCAAGACAACTCAACTTCAAAAGAAATTCTTTTTAGGGAAGAGTGTGGTATTGTCTGGGAAGACAGAGGTACTCCTGCTTTGAATTTGTGCTATGGAAGAGAGAGGTGAATATTAGCTTTTTCAGAATAGCAATTGAACTAAGAGAATGGAAAAGCACTTGTACAATGCTGAGACAAAAATAATATTTCTAAAGATCCTTTTGTGAAACAACTACCTTTTTTTTATACTAAAAAATCTTCTCAACTTCATTCTGGGACTATTTAATCCTTTTAACCTTCTATGCTTTAGATTTTTATTTTTATTTTTAAAGAGAAATAAGGTCATTTTCTGAAGTGAAATGTTTCTAAAGTGTTTGTCTGTTTGGATATAACACTCCCAGTAATTTTTAAGCTCTTTTTTTGAAACAAACTTTTTAGTTCTCGCAGATGTTTTGCCCATTTCAGGCAAGGTCTGGTGTGGGTCAGCAAAAGACAATAAGCAGAAATTCCTTTTTAAAAGAGAGAGAGAGAGAAAAGAGTATTCTGAGAAGCAAATGAACAGAGCTGGAGGGAAGCAGCTGATTTAAAGTTCTTTAGTGATGCTGTATGTTGTCTTCCATGTTCTGCTCTTGGGGACTTAGATTTGTTATCTTTCAGATCTGAGAAAAACTGCTGCTAATTGGCATAGCAAGTGGCACATAGCTAGTTGTTGGCAGGTATGTGCTTTTCGTATAAGGTTCTTAGCATTTCAGTTTCATTTGTTGCTGCCCTCTTGTCAGAGAAATTCATGTTGTTCGTATTCAAGAAGAGCCACTTTACCACTGGGGATACAGCCCACCTGCCAGAATATGACCATAGTCAGGAAGTACGGTTACCCTGAACAGAAAGGGAAAATCATGATCAAACTACATTTTTGCTATCTTACAGGAACCTATTTTCATTATATCCCCACATTCTTCTCATTTCCTAGTGTATAGTAGGTTATGTGGTAAAAGTCTCATCTCCACAGACTTCAAAGTTAATGGAAGAACAATGTGAGGAGCACATGGGCAGATACGGCACTACAGTCACTGATTCAAATAAAGGACTTTAGCCCTGTTCCTTCCCTGTACATGTGCCTGTGAGTGTGCCTGCAGGGTTAGGTGCCCAGCCTCACTCCAGGCTGGAGCATGGGGCACTGTACTGTATAACCTGGAGGAGAAACTCCGACAAACATTTTCAGCAGCCACACAGGAGGTTATGAAGATTTGCCAGCATTTGTCATCTGCCAGTAAGTGTGTAAACAGGCTGGAAACAGCATCTCAGATAATTTCTCTGCTCGAAACTACAATGCATTTCAGTAGAGCTATGACAGAAGAGGAATCGTGCAAGAGCATCACCTCTGAAGCTGCTCAGGATCACTCTTTTCCAGAGCAGGAGGCTTCTATCACTCATGAGTTAACTCCCATGGATGAATTTTATCTAAACTGCCTTTTATTATTATTATTTTTTCTCTTTCTGAAACACTGTTGCAATTGTTCATAGTTGGCTGTGTTCAGTTCATACTGATATAGAGTTCCTGTACTGAACAATCACAGTTTTATATTAATTATTGGAACACAGTAAGAAACAGAATTTGGGAGAAAAGGAGTCAACTGTGAAATTATCTGTTTGTAGCATCAACTTTCTCTGTTTATCAACAAGGTTTTCATTTCTATAAGAGGTGATTTCTAAAGCAAAACTCTTGCCTAAATATATGCATTTCATCCTCCACATTCTTGTTTGTTTTCTTGCATCAGAATTCAGTTTTCCTTCCAACTTTCAACTCTCCTATTTATACATCATTTTTGTTGTAATTTACTGCACTGGAAGGGGAACTGTTCGAGCTCAATTTTGCCCTAACCCAATCCTCTGTATTTTCAGGAGGAGGAGATTTGTTGGCTAAGTGGATTAACTCCTCTCTTTTTGTTGTGCAGGCCACCATTAAATTGTTACTAAAATCATCAGAGATAAAATCTTTGGCAGTTCAAGCTACATATTTCTGTGGGCTGCTGCATTTTACATAACAAACATTTGAGACCTGTAGGTGCTACATGGAGTTCAATAATTTTATCAGATTTATTTTCAGATTTTTAATCGAGGAATGGACTAAGTTTAGGAGGCATGTTTTTTGTTACCCGGCAATGGTCTGTTTGTCGCTGTGCACAAGAGGATTTTAAATCTGCGCTTTAGGAGATAAGAACAAATAGAAATACTGCTGATTGTGCTCCCTTTGGCTTCAGGATTGTGTCCAGACATCTGAGCTGTACAAACAGGGAGACAGAAAGCTGATCAACCACTTTTTTTTCATCGACCTCTTCACTGTGCAGAATTTTTGGTAATGTCCTCCCTCCCTACTGCATTTCTCTGGTTCCACATCTGCTCTCTCTCCTCACTCGCGTGCACCCTCAGCTTAGCTACAGGAAACATGCAGTAGCAGTGGAACTGAACACAAACACTACTACAAATTCTTTTATTTAACTGATAGCAACTGCTGAACGGGACTGCGTGTGCCAGGCAAACACATGGTCCAGGTCAGAAGTAGGTTAATTAAAAGGAGATAAGCAAGGGAGGAAGTCCTGAAATAGATAATAGTGGTTGGCTTGACTTCGAAACTTACTTAATGGTTTTCCTTTTCAGGCATTTTATTTCTTTCCTTTCCTTTTTTTTTTTTTTTTTTCCCAATGAACAAGGAGGGAAGGGAATGTGATTAAGTGTGATTAAGTGGCATTTAACTCACGTTTTTTTCTCTTCACTTCTATATGCCTGCTACTGCTCTTGCTGAAAGCAGTGCTTTTGCCTTCTGCAGTGGCAGAAAATGGTCCTGGATAAATAATTACATGCAGTTCCATGGCAAGTTCTCCACATGGGATTTCAGAATTGTGAAGATACTAGCTGCCGCAAAGTCACATTTTATAGGGATAAAAGACTGTGCATGCTAAGCACAACTCTTGTGCATTTGCTTAATTAAATTTCCTGGAGTCAAGGCACCTGGACTTGTCCATTTTGTACTAGGAGAGGTTCAGTTTGGATATTAGGAAACATTTCTACTCATAAAGAGCAGTGAGGCAGTGGCACAGGCTGCCAAGGGAGGTGGTGCAGTCACTGTCCCTGGAGGTGTTAAAGAACCATGTGGATGTGGCACTGGGGGACGGGGTCAGTGGACATGGTGGGAGTGGATTGGCAGTCAGACTAGATGGTCTTAGAGGCCTTTTCCAGCCTAACGATTCTATGATTCTATGATTTTGCCTGACAAGGACAGGAGGTGGCACGAAATCTCTCACAGATCGTTCCATGCTTTTCTATCCCAGCTTTCTCCATAGGAAATCTTTAGCCATACAGTTACTTCTTGGCCCCCCACATACAGGTGTGAGGTCTGCTTTGCCTCTTGGACACATAAGCTCACTTGTTATAGTGGTAACAAGTTCTCTGGCTGTATAGAGAGAACATTTTCTTCCGTCTACATGTGGGTCATGACTTCTGGTGACACAGCTTCCTGCTTGGAGGTGTGGACTGCCTGTTCAGCTGGCTCACAAAACATTACAGAAAGCTATTAATGAAAATAATAACCAATGTCTATTTTCAGGGGAATGCTGCATGTGGGATGCCAGTCATGAAAAAATCAGTGGTCCCTACATCAGAACGTTAGCACTCTGACAAGTGCAAATTCAGTCTTATTTCTGACAAGACCTGGTGTTGTCTTGTCAGGGTGTAGCTGTCCTGACTGAAATGTCAATACACTCTGAATTGCAGAGGCATAGTTTGTCCCCCTGAGACAATGAGCAGATGCTGACTGCCTGATGGCAAAATCCAGCTTTCCTCACATCACACATATTTTAGACTTGACGTTTGAATTGGAAAGCTACACCTCTCTCAGCTGTATTTAAATGAAGAATTTTTTTCTCTAGAAATCAGATCCTCTATGAGATGAACTTCCCATGACTTTTTGGCAGTCAGAGTTATTTTTTTTTCGCTGTATGCTTCACATATCGACTAGGCTTTCCATGAAATTACGAATATACTTAACATGAAATTGGCCAGATTTCACCATCAATTTTCTCATTTTCACCTTTGCAGAAGGATCTCACAATGCTTAGTGATTGGGCAATTGAATGACAGAAGAAATGCAATGTCAATAAATGCAAAGTGATGCAAGTGGGTAAAAAGCACCCTAGCAGCACACAGGGACTGCCACTTTCTAAATTAGCTTCTAGTGTTCGGGAAAGAGATTTCAGAGTCATTACTGGTAAGTCCCTGTGAAATTCAGTTCATTGCTCAGCGGTGGTCAAAGAGATTATTAGGAAGTAGTAGGAGAAGAATAGGGAGAAAACAGCAACAAGAAAAAGTCATATAAATTCATGGTGTATTTGCACCCAGAATATTATGCAGTGACCTCATCACCACAGCTGGAGAACTGAAAGCATCTCAGATGACGGAATAAGCAGGCTCTCTGAATGGAGGACTTTTAGGTGAGCAAAGGTGAAATACACTGGGTATTTTCAGCTTGAGGAAAAGATGAAGCCTGATAACAGCATGAATAGTAATAAGTGGTTGAGAAAAGAGATTAATTATCATTCCTGACAATGTAAGAATAAGGGCTAATGAAATAATCAGCTGGGCTTTTAAAAAAGGATCACTTCATCACCCAGCATGTAGCAAAGTTCTACAACTCAGCCATAGGATATCATAGAAAGCAAAATAATGAATAGGCTCAAAATCTGATGGGTGAATTCAGAGAGGATTGGGCCATTGGTTTCTGTTCAAAATAATGTCCAGGAGGAGGCCTCTCCTGCTCAGAACTCATTCTATCTCTGATGACCAGAAGCTGGAAGTAGGGAAGGACCACTCAGTGTTTGCATCGTTTCTCATAGGCTTTACTTCATCACCACACTCAGGGGATCGAGCCAGGTGAATATCTGTATGAGAACAGTACGGCTGTTCTACCATTGTGCTCCTCTGCCATCACCATTTTTTGGCTGATGTATTTGTATACTTCTATCCATATGCTTTTCTATTTCTTCCATCACCATGCTATGTGGGTGACCTAAGCCTATGAGTGAATCCATCCCTGATAGATCCTCAGAATGGCAGAGAAGCAACCCAACTGCCATTTGCAAGGAGTCCTCAACCTGGGAAGAGTCTGATGGGTTGGGAAGAAACTTGAGGGACTGAGAGCTGCTTTCTTCCTCTTCCTCCTTGCACTCTATGCAGTGCCCTGCAGAGATGGCTCTGCCCAACTTCCTGCCAGCCACCCTAGGGCTGACCATGCCTGGGCTGCCCCCACCTCTATGACTAAAGCACAGTGAGAGAGGAAAATAAAACCGTCACTGTGGTAAAGCCCTAAAGTTCTTAATCAACACTGAGCTGAACCCTATGTGGTTTGGTCAAAGTCCAGCAGCACATTTGTGGAACGAATGGGAGCTGGATACAGCCCTTTTCTTACTTGGAAACTAACTTGCAATTACAGCTGTCATTGCAAGGCACCCAATATATCCTTCTTCAATCTTCATTTTTTCCTTTTTTCCCTCCTCTTGCTGTAACTTTTTCTTGTATTCACTGTGCTACAATTCCATGTTTTTCCCTTTATAGCAGTTAGTTTCTCAGCATAGTCCCTGACCACAAATACTTTTGAGTGGAACATCTGGTTCTAATGCGCTCTCTAGAAATGTTACTTTCTGCAATATTACACTCTTCTCCCAGAAGATATTTTTTTCTTGTGTTTGTGTAGAATGGCTTGAAAGCAGATCAATATCTGAAGCAATGTAAGAGCCAGCTGAGGACAAAAACTTAGAAAGGTGCACAAGTAATTTCTAATGGCTGCAGGTGGCTGCAGGAGGGTCAGTTTGCAGCCCAGTTGTGCAGGCAGGTATATTATGGGGCTATCTTCCTCATTCTCCCTCCTCACTGCTCCTACCAGCTGCCATAACTGCACAGCCACTTTCAGCTTTTCTTCCTTGTGATCACACCTTTTTATCAGTTCTTCACTTCTAGGTGGATTCATCCAAATGTTCAGAAAAGGAGAAACTGCTACTCAGCTCCTTCTGTTGTTTTTCACTGTCTTTATAGCTGTTTGTTTGTTTGTTTTAAATCAGAATTATTAGCTTAGAAGCTGTCCTGCATTATGTGAGTAAACAAACCTTCACCTGCTTGCAGGAGAACTGCTCATTATGAAGAGGCTGTGTAATTGGTAAAGTGGAGATAGAAGGCAAAGCAGGAATGTTTAATGCACTTTAAGGCTTGGAGAACATGAAAAGCCAGCTGAACTCCGGTGAAAACCATAGTGCACTTCTGCTATGTTTGCAATACTGAAGATGTAAATAATATATGACTTCTGGAAGGAGTGTAGAAATACGTAAAGTTTTATAGAGGAAACATGGAACACGTGGAGAATTCAGATGCATCAACATTCATGGACTGGGTGCCAAGAGCTGCAATGGTCCCACTGTAACTAGGGCTCAGGGACTGAATTGCAGTTCATATCCTAAAAGGGTATACTCACTACAGTATTTAACATCAGAAAAACAAAGGTGATGGGAGAGGAGAATTTCTTATTTCATTATGTTGTCTGTACGAGCCATCATAGAAGCAAATATGATCATGGTTTCATAAGAATGGGTGGGTATCTAACAACTGGCAAAGGGAGCCTGTGTGAAGACAAAGGAGCAATTCAGGAGAGGTGGGGAGGCCAGGAAGGCCAGTAGAGTAGCTAGTAGGTGAAAACCTACTTGGCTCCCAAGAGCTGGTCTCCTGCATTTTTGTGTCCTCAAAAACCTACTGGCTTGCTACCTGGGGAGGGAGATTTGCTGCCTGGGAGGCAGAGCTAGGATGTGGTGCATCTTGTTCCATGCAGATGCCTAGCCTCCTTGCACATACACTCCCTCTGATCCCTCTTCTTCATCAAAAAACAAAAGGTAGTTGAGAAAATCCCACTTCAGCCTTTGCCTCCTACTCCAAAGTCATTCATTTTGTAGTGTTTCTCCCTCCTCTAAACTCAGAGGCATGCTTTATGCCTTCTTCAGCATCAGGACCTGCTTTTCTTTTTTCTTTCAGTATCAGCATCTACCCTTTTCTTATCTGCTCATCTGTCCATTTAATGCCTAGTGTGACTGCAAATGTTTGCCGTATGGCCCAGTCTCTTGATATTTTATTCTGGTCTGAGGTTTGGGTAAGTAATGAGCAGTAAGAACAATTACAGAAATATCTGTTACACTTGATATAAAACAGAGTTATAATTTTTATTCCTCCGAATCTTAACGTAGATTCTCGGACATATAAGAAAATATTTACATTGGGATTTTCATCTGACTGTGTAAAGTGACACCCATAGCACAGAGATTCTATAATCATTTTCATGCTTTTGATGCTATTTAACACATGGTAAATACAATGAAACAGAGAAAATGATGTATATTGCTGGAGGTCAATAGGAAGACGGATAGTTTTACAAAACATGCCCAGCAAACCAGCTGGCTAGGACAGTCACACCATTGAGACCTATTTGTCACATTGCATAGCAGCCAGCAGCCTCTTTTGAATCTCCCCAGAATATCTCTCAGCTTGAAATCTGGTCTTTGATTGCTGCACCGGTGCTACATACAGCCCATGGAGCAAACCTGCTGTGCTGGGCCATCTCTGTCACTGTGTATGACATGCTCTATGAGCCTGGTGGCTGTGGGGATGAGCTTTTATTGCAATGGGGCTGTGCTGGGCTTAGAAGATTGGTCCCCATGGTCTATATACAGCAGGGTAATCCTGCAAGGGGCACAATGAAGGAAGAGCTTCTCAGAAGTCAAAAGTGTCAGATCATGAACCGCAGCAATTTAATCATTTTACATTGTTAGAAATACTGTGACAAACAATTTTGTCCTCATTTATTAAAACCATTTTTTGGCTGGAAAAAAATCGCAGTTTATAGAAATAGAGTTTTTTGGAAACAGTATTTTGAAGTCATGTAGATATAGCTGGAGAATTTTAATTATAGATGAACACTGACTTTAGCACTTTTTAGTCATATTTGACTCGTCTGAAAGTGCGATGGGTCTGAGTCAGCAGGATGCACAGCTGCCTCCAGCCCAGGGAAGAGACTGGGCACAGTAGACCCTGCAGCCTCCAGATGTTGTGCTCTAGTTTCTTTTCAGAGGCCTTTTGTAAGCCTTTTCAAGACCCTGTGATATACTGATGAAGAGCATTTTATTTAAGGGAGATTCTGGATGATAAAAATGACTAGAAACAGAACAATTCCCATTGGTCTGACTGAAGTGCATTTCCTTCAGATAAAGCACTGAGGTTCTTGAAGTAAGGCAGGTGTTCAGATCTCACTAAGGTACATATTTTAAGCTGTTGTCTTAAGGAGGAATGGCTGCAAGAGCAAAATTGGCTTATTTTGAGAGAAATGGTAGAGATCAAACCAAACAAATAACCTCCCCCAGGAAGGAAGGAGTGTGATTTTGGCGAACACTACACAGTCTTTTTTCATGTGGAATAGAATGTTGAGGTTTTGGACATGTGTCTAAAAGAATGATATTTTGGAAGGAAAGGGAGTGAAAAAATGAAACCTACACCTGAGTGTGAAATAATGTTTGATGTGCTGGGACGGAGCACAGAAATGCAATGGAAAGAGTAGAAATGAATTTGTTTCTCTTCAAACCACAGAGTATACACACTATGTCTTAAAACACTATCAGTGCATATATTTTTGACAAAAGTCTTGTTACTTTACCTGTCACTCTGATTTATGCTGCTCAAAGAACATGAATCTGCAGCCAGGAGAAGAAGAGGAGAGCCATATGGCAGACAACCGTCAAACAAACAAATGCATACAATATAGATGCCAAACACATTTTGTTCAAACAAAAGGAGCAGGAAAGCAACCACATCCCCCTTTGATACCTCTATAAGCTTTCTTAAAAGAGTGTTTATCTGGCTTTCTCCTCCCTTTAATCCTTTTGAACAGACTTGCTCTGTGAACACGTGTGTTCACAGCATTTCCCAATTCAGTCAGGTTTTGATAAGATTACAGTTTACAGAAATATATTTGACCAACCCCGTGAATAACTATGGGACTGGCATTAGTTTTAGGTGTTATCACTGTATTTTTACAGAGCCAAAATACTGTGCTACAGAAAGCAGCTGACAGGCAGGGATTATTATACAAAACGTGACTGCTATAGGTTATCTGTATATTCATCCAGGATAAAAGGACTAATTTAATCAGAATTTTCCATGGGTGCAGTAGGTCTCACTCCATGCAGGAAGACTTGTGTTAATTGGTTGTGTTAATCTCATCCTTCTCTATTCATTGTAATCCTACATTTAATTTTATTTAGACTGTGCTTTTCCCTTGAGGAACTGTGCTTGATCTGTGTGCAGTTAGACTTGGTTAAGTTTCTTGACCTAACATGAAGAATAGAAGAGTGCACTGAAGGTGTGACTCAATCCAAAAGAAAAAAGAACAGAAGGGAGGAAAGTGAAACTTGGTGCAAAAACTAAAGCATTGACTTGGACAATACTAAATATGTTTTACTTCTAGGAAGTAAACATATAGGAGCAAGTTCTCTTGCACTGAGGGATGTGAAGTGGCACTACCTCCCCCAACACTGCTGCATTTTCTTCTCCCATGGTGTGAGTGACCATGTCCATGCTGCTGAACAGGAGCAGCCACGGCACTGTGCTGCTTCTGGACTACGTATGAACATTGTCTGGCAGAGTGCTATCAGACATGAACCAAAATTATTTCAAGATTTAAGAACAGGCCATGGCACTGTTCAGTTCTCTTGTACTGATATAGCTCATGGGTCTTCAGTCTACGTATTGCGGTACATTTTTATTGTGTGAAGTCTCTATGCTAATAGAATGTAAGGCTTCTAGATGGGAATTCCAGATTTGCCATTGAATTTCTTCCCTTTTGCAACCTTAGTTCAAATTCTTAGCATTATGCTAATGCAGCTTTACTTGATATAATTTGCCTCAGCCTCTATTTAGGATGGAGGGATATTAGCCCAGTTAAATCCTGGAGGAACAAAAAAAAATACCCAAAAAACCCAACTAGCCTTTTTCATCATCATTTTTTCTAAGTGAGGTAATTACCAGAGATTTAGAGTAGGTAATTTTACCCTTGACAATAAATCGGCAATCATTTGTGATGAGACAAATAGACATTCAAGCTGGGTAGAGAACAGCTGAAGTAGAACCTCAAGAGATTACAGAAGAAACCTGCTGATGTGCAGGTTTCTGACTTTTTGGTGTCAGCACTAAACGACACTATTCAGGTTAAACAAGTATTTTTTCTGTGTGGAATAAAGCTTAGCTTCCAAATACCTATTTGTACCTGGTGAGCGAGACATGAGAATTTGTGTAGATAGATAAAATTCCATGTGTCTGATCAGCATGCCTGAATCTTAACCCATCCCCCTACTCACCATGTTTAGCTGGTTGCAGCAATTAACCAATTTATAGTACAGTTGTAAAAGAACAAAGCACAGGTTGTTGTCACACATAAAAGGGGGGTAAACAAAGCAGCAGCCTAAATAAGCTTTGATCATAGTCATCCCCTGGGATCTGGAATCCAAACAAGGGAGTTTGCAGGTGTTAACCATGTGCGCTCCGCTGGGTGGTCACCAGATACCATGCCACCTTCATTCTTGGGCAACAAAGCATGGAAGACTGAATAGTACAATATAAATCATTTCTTAAGCCACAGAGATGTTGATAACCATGCAACTTTGGTGGAAATCCTCCCACAGAGCCCTCACTGAGCTTCTCTGTTTAATTTTTTGCTGTCAAAACCCAGAAATATCCCAGAGGCAAATAGACTCTGTAGCTGACTTCTATCTTGTCCTCCCTTTTGCCTTTCTAGGCACATGGGCGCTCACTGCTACTCTCACATGGAACAGTAATGCTCCAGCCCCACTGCCTGCAGACTAACCTGCAGAATGGGCTTCTCATGGACTCCTTGTTCTCTCAGTTCAGACTATAATTTCACCTGAGGATTCTCGGGAGATCTGCTTCCTTTTTCCAGAGCTATGCAATGTGGAGAGCTGAGAGTACTCTATGTACTTTGCAACAGGCTTTAGAAATTCAACATTTTTTATTTTAACAGTCTTGCCTTTATTGATGATGCATTTACTCTTCTTGTTCTCTCCAGGCAAGCCTATTAATGCACTGATAATGTTTAATCCTTGACCTATTCACAGATAGATAAGCAGGCTGGTACCAGTTCTAGTCTCCTTAGCACAGCAGCATAAATTATAGCACAATACAATACTTTTCTAAGCATTTGAGCAGTTCATATAATCCCAGTGGAGTTAATAGAGATGTTTCAAGATATTTCTTGTGTTATAGAAGATTAATTTATTTTTATTAATGTATCACAACTTTGAATGTTGTAATCATGTCCTAGCTCCAGGAAAATGCTGTGATCCCTGCTCCAAAGCTTTTGAAATTTTATCTTTGGCACAAGTCTATTACTGAGATTAAAGAACTAATAGAGTAACTGGGACAATAAGGGTTTGATGAAGAAAAAGGTTACGGCTATGAGATTACCTGTTTTTTTTAAGATCAGGTTTTTCTCCTGTTAACATTAGATTAGAAGACACCCATATTTTGGCATGTGGTGTGTAAACTTCAAAGGAAAAGTCTTTGGGTAATCAAAGAATAGAGTTTTCCAAGATAAAACATAAAATTTTCTAGCTCCTTTTCTTGATGACACATGAAAAAACACAAGTAGAGAAGGAAGTTCAGACTAGTTTTAGAGCTGAATGCTGAACTGTTGGCCTTCTGTAATAAAATTCTTTGTCTCCTTGCTGCCTTCCATCTGTCTCCTTCCTTCCTCCCCTCCTACCCCCCATCCTGAGTACAGACATCACCATAGTCATTGCAGCTGTGCAATGTCCACTTGCAGTTTGAAAAAAGGTCCAACTAGGCAATGGCACAGTAAGTTTATAGCAAGGGCCTTTGAATTTTTGCATTTAAAAGAAAAAGTAAAGCCAATAGTGGTCTCAGTCTAGCAAAAAAAAAAACAAAAAAACCAAAACCAAACCAAAACAAAAAACACAACAAACAAAATACAATAAATAGCTTTATTTTTTACTTAGTTCTCCCTTTTTAAAAATTGCTTTTGCACTGAAATGGGTGCTAATTTAAAGCAGAAAAATCACCAACTACTTCAGTATAATTTGCATCAATTAGTCACCAAGAAGTTGGTGCATTTCTATTTTTTGATCCTGAAAAACAGCAATAGCCTAAGGGTCTCTCTGAAGTGAGACTAACATGCAGTCACAATACATTGCTAAAAATATCTTATAGGTGAGCATATCTGTGTAGGCCATAGAAAACTCTCCCTCTCTGAAAAGAAAGGTAAAGAAGGTATATTAATGTGTGGGTTTTTTAATTACCTTTTTTTTTCCTGGGAAGTTTTTTGTTTATTTCAGGCATTTAAATATGAAGATATTCTTATCTAAAGTCCAAAACGGAGAAGGACAAGAAGATACGTTGCAACTATGTATAAGAAAATACCATAGGTGTCAAAAATTTCTACCTATCATTTCCCCTATTACAGCTGAAGATAAAGATCCCGTAATTCCTATTCTCAGCGAACTCCAGGACTATGAGAGGCAATGGCATTGTGACATCCTGGCTACCTTACTTCTTTACTTTGACAGATTGCCATGGAAGGGCCAGCCATGCAAATGCTCACCCTGTTCTTGCGCCTGTTTGGCCCAATGAAGGACCAATTATTTAGATTATCTCTGCATATTGCTCGAAAA
>VXAB01004220.1:411745-469191 GCA_013399175.1 Odontophorus gujanensis | reverse complement strand
TTGCCTAAAAGAAGACAAAATATTTAAATTTACTCTGGCATTTGGCCAAAAAAAAAAAAAAAAAGTTAAATAACAGAACAATCAGCAGTTCACAAGCAGTGTTGGATTTGAAATAGATGGAGTTCACTCACTGCTATTTGGGCTCCTTGGTGTTCATTCATTTCTCACACATATATTGCATTTATATTTACTTATGTTTTACTTCCAGGCCTACCATGGGTAAAGGAGCCTTGTCAGAGTGCACTTACCTTGCCAGTTTGACTTTTTTTGCTAAATGTATGATTTCTTAGATGTATATCAGTATGTGCAAGAGCAGCCATAAGTAAGAAAGATGCCGTTTGCGGAATAGGATTGGTCACTGGTTGTTACAAAGATTTAATGGGCTATAAGATGTCAGGACTAAATCGTGACTATGTAATTCCACACTTTTGCCTAATCCCTGTACTCAGACTGGGATACAGGTATTGTGGTTGTGCCCCTGACAAAAGCACAAGGCCCTAGAGAGATCCAAGTGTGGCACTGTGTCAGAAATGCTCCTGTCCCACCAAGAGGAGGACAAGCTTGTGGCTCATGGGAGAAGAAACAGCAAAGTGCTTCTCCTCATTTTTTGTGAACTATTCCCCTGCTTTTTGTGTGGACATCTAATAATTTTTTGTCTAAGATGAAACTGCAATTTCTGTTTTGATTTATATTACCTGGAAGTCAAAACAGAGCATCCAAAGGGTTGTAGGGCTTCTATGGCAGCTCTCTGGAGTCTCTGTGGCTACAGTGCGTCTGTCTATATGGAAAATATTTTTTAAAACATGTTTACTATGAGGACTAAATGGCAACATGGGCTGTTTGCCAATAACCTCAGATCTGTAGTGGCAAGTAATTCCTTGCAAGCTGAGCTTCAGCCTTCTTTGCCTATATAGACTGTCAATCGCTCTGTGATTTACTAAGAGTAGGTACAAAGCATATTTTATTAAGGCAACATCTTCCACTCAAATCATGGTTCTTAAAGTAAAATGCTGACGTTTTACTTGCTGGTTCCCCAGCACCTCTCTGGCCTACTTTTAAACTTGATATACTGTCGCAAGTGCAGGTCTTCATCACTCGCAGTAGCTTTCAGCATATGTCATTGCTAGATTTAGCTGCTGCTCTCCATATATCATCAAGCATCTTGAAGCAAATTCATTACCAGAAGGCTGGTGTGTGTCCTTGCTGCATTTTCCAGCTTATCTACATTGCTGAAATGGTCAAGCAACATGCTCTTGAAAGTAGAAGTCCAAAAGTACCAAACTAAGTTTCAGCTGGTAGGTAAGAGAAGATGCAAGGGGCATTTACCATTTGTTCCTTATCAAATCCTGTAATGGAGATAATGGAACACCTACATGAGAAAACCCTTGATGTTCTTATGAAAAACAAACAAAACTAGTGAAGTCATGTAAAGGAGAGCATGCCTATATTTCATTAAATGTTGTAACTACTGCCATGTGTGAGTTTACAAGCCAGTCATATGAAGTACATTCAAATCTTTCTTCTCAGTGCAATTGGAGCAGGCTCACCTTGTGCAGCTTTCTGATGTGTTGCACACTGATGTAGCATCCTGGTGAGTCAGAGAGAAGGTGAGCCTCAAAAGAAATGTGGAATTGCCCAACTCAGCATTTGGTATGGAACATGAATAAATGAATAAATGTCTAACCGGTATGCATGCTAAATATTAGCAGACCTTCAGTGCTGACATGCCACAACTCCATGGACTCGGCATTGAAGATGATAAAGCCTAGCACAACAGGATTACAAGAAAGACACTGAGGCCCTGGAGCTTGACCAGGGAAGGGCAACAGAGCTGGTGAAGAGTCTGGAGCACAAGTCTTATGGGCAGCGGCTGAGGGAACTGGCATTGTTCAGTCTGGAGAAGTTGAGGCTCAGGGGAGACCTTATTGCTCTCTACGAGCACCTGAAAGGAAGTTGTGGCGTGGTGAGAGTAGGCCTCTTCTCTCATGTTACAGTGATAGAATGAGAGGGAATGGCCTAAAGTTGCATTAAGGGAGGTTCAGGTTGGATATTAGGGAGCATTTCTTCTCCAAAATAGTGGTCAGGCACTGGAACAGGCTGCCTAGGGAGGTTGTGGAGGCACCATCCCTGGATGTGTTCAAGAAAGGTTCAGATGTGGTTTATTGGAGAATATCAGTGGTAGGTAGATGGTTGGACTGGATGATCTTGGAGGTTTTTTCCAACCTTGGTGATTCTACGATTCTATGAATTGGACAGGTAGATTAGGATCTTACCCCTCAACCCCTGCTGTTCATTTCTTCCTAGTCACATCCTTTTTTTGCCCAGCACATGATTTTCATTTTATGTGCTTGCACAAAGGAGTAGATTTTTTATGTACTTGCATAGAAAATAAGTAGTTTTCAGTTTGTAAGTCTGTAAGCACAACGTAGGTGGTTAAGCAGACCTAAATGTGGGCTGCTGCCAAAGCGAGTGGCCTCACTCCCTTTCCCCCTCTCCCCAGAGGAAGACTGTGTGCTACAGATGGTTCCTTCGCACCTACACTGTTGTGCTGTGCTGGCTCAGGGAAAAAATACTCTGAGGAGGTGTTTAGCCTGAGCTGGTTGCTCATACTGCTTGTATACCATGAACATCTCATTCACAGTGAGTACGTGTGGGCAAAATGAGGACTTGCATGGTTGTTCTTCTATGTGTTCCAGTTCAAGAAAGACTGGTGTTCACCAGCTACACAAATGACGATGTCTGTGGCCAGGGGATATCAGCATTTATGAAGACAGCGTAGGGGATAGCAATTGCACAAACTGCATGTTTTAAATTACAGACTCAGCTTATCAGTTGCAAGTAACCCTTTAAAGAGTGATTGTATCTGAACAACCTGCAAAGAGAGAATGGATCTGTATGAATGGAAGCATCTGCAAGGCAGCATTCTATCTCATGCCTTGGCTGAGAAGCTGGCAAGCTATGACAGTCTTTGATTTCAACATAACTGCTCAGGCCTTCCAGACTCTTAAGGCTCTGAGTGCAGCTCTTGGAGCTGCAGCAGGTCCTGACAGCACTTACAGCTGGATGAAATAAAGGAAGAAGCAACTGAAGCCAAGCCAGGATGCAGTTAGCAGACAGATAGTTTCCTTTTCATTTTTATAAATTTGTTCCAAGACTGTTTTATTAAACTCATTCTTACTTAACAGACACTGATTTAGTTTTCAGGACTTCAGGGTGACTAGCAAACTATTCCACTCACGAGGAAGTGATAATCCTACATGTCTGTCTGCTCCTGTGGAGACCAGCTGCAAGCACAAGCCTGGGGTCCCTACATGAGCACCAGCTCTGGCTAGTATACCCTGTGATGCAGCTTGGCTCGGTGTGTTTTACAGAGGGTCTCTTCAAATAAGTGACAGCCAGGAACAAGAGAGACCATGCAAGAAAAGCCAGACTGTCTTAGTGCTATAGCTCTGTGCCATAGCTGGGGCTGAGTTCCCTGAAATTTAAATAAAGGGGGGGCATGCTTCTTGGAAACCCTCATCTAAAACAATCTTTATTTTCTATGTTCTTATGGCTAGCATGAACTACTGAGAATCCTACCTGGCAGGTAACCTCAAACGAGGAGTGCACCTGAATGCTGGGAACCCCCAGGAACTCTGAGGCATCTATCAGCACCAACATATAGAAACCGAGGAGCTGGAACACACCTGCAGCCTCCTGGAATCCAGACTGAGGGAAAACAGGCTCCTGAAGGAATATTGGCAGCTGTTCCTGGACGGTGCTGCGCTGAAAAAGTTGCTGTGATGAGAAAATTGGAGGCCAGAATGAGGGTATGAAATAATGCTGATCTCCAACAGTTATAAGCTGAAAAGGAGGATCTTGAAGAAAAACATCAGGGGATCAGTGCTGGGGTATATGATGAACAAGATATTCCCGCATGATGAAAACCAGTGTGTAAGAGAAGCACTAACGTTAAGCACAAAATGGGAAAGACATAGCTGCAGGGAAGGAGTTGAAGATGCACACTGACAGTATGACCCTTCCAAGACTTCCCTCTGAGGTCTGGAGAAGTACCTGGCTGTATGTTAATAGGAACAAGGGTATCCATCCTGCTCAGGTCTCTGGAGACCACACCTGCAAGTTGTCCAGTGTTCCCACATAGGAATCGTAGAATACCGAGTTGGAAGAGACACACAAGGATCACTGGGGCTAACTCTGTGCTCCACACAGGACCACCCAAAAACCAGACCATATGTCTAAGAGTGTGCCCTGAGCATCCTGTCTCATGCCCACTGCCCTGTGGTGCAGACCCTGTCCCTAACCCCCAGCTGCCCCTCCCCTGACACAGCTCCATGCCGTTCCCTCGGGCCCTGTCGCTGTCACACCGAGCAGAGCTCAGCGCTGCCCCTCCGCTCCCTGTGAGAGCTGCAGCCGCCATCAGGCCTCCCCTCAGCCTCAACTTAATTCAGTTTGTACTTGATTTGGTCAGCCAGCCCCAAAGCCTGCACAGATATTTGTATTTCAGAGGAAAAATGGATTACTGTAAGCTACGCCAATGACCTAACTTTTCTGCAAAGCTGGTGCCCCTTGTGCTTAAAGGACTATGTGTGGGCAGCTGAGTTAATTCCTGCATCCCAGCTGAAGGACAGTAACCTCTGGCTGAGGACAAACAACAAACAGTTGTGCAAACTGATTTCCTCATAAGCTAAATCAGTGTGAACCACTCTTAAACCCATCTCAACATCTTAGAAATATGTTTCTAGAAATGTCTTTTATCCTGCTGTTGCTTGATTGCATTGGCTTAAAATTCACCTTTCAATCAAACTGGTGGAATTTCGCATGTATTCTTGTCTTCACGCTCTATGGTTCTCAAAAATTAATATAGCCTCAGTCTGAAGATGAATGAACAGAAGAGGAAAAGGTTTTATCCTAGACAGTAATCCTGAGTGAGACTCTGATCTTTCCCAAGTTTCACCTAATGTGTTGTCACTGATATCAAAGCATATTCTCTCCCTTCACATGGAAATACATTTGATCAGTGGTTAGGCTGTTAATTTGGCATTACTCTACCAAATGCAATGTTTTTATAACATTGCACACTTTTTAATAGTTGAAAAATGAAACTTTACATTAGTGTAAGGTTTGTGGTAGAGAAGCAGAATGAAGAATGGAAAAAGATGAAAATAATTGCCTACGGCGGACAATTAAAAAGCAATCTACTTTAATGGTGTCACCTATGTAATTTCTCCTGTCTACCATTGCCATAGTTTTACTCACCTCAGGGGCAGAGTTGGCATTCTTTAGCAGAGATCATAGAATTGATCCTAAATTCTTTCTTGTTTCTGTGAGGTGACCTTTTTTTTTCTTCCCCCCCCAGTAAGCAAAAAGTAAAGCCACCCCTGGACTCTGCAGAACAGCAAGAGGAAGTTAGCCCATTACTGGCAGCAGAATTGAATGTTATTGCACAGCCACTGGCTTTCTACTCTTAGGCAACATAATGTGTGCTTTTCTTTGGCAAAATGACAACTCTTACTTGATTTTTCATATATGTTAACATATTACATGTGTTTTCTTAAAGCCACCATCAGCTTCCCTTTCTTGCTCATTTATTCAGTGAACCTTCATGTATGAAAGAGAAACTAAGAACCTTTAATTTTCAGAAATCTTCATTTTTTAATTTAATGTCTGTTAAAATGTTTTCTTATGCTTAAAAAGCTTAAACCCCTCACAAGTTTGTACAAATACTTTCTATAAAGGCATGTCTAAAACAGTGTATTCTCTTTGGATAAGGTATGTGCAACTTCGTCTGTTTGCCACCAGTTTCTGAAACTGAAATGTGGCTGTGCTAACCTGAATGTGTATTTGAGAGCAATTGCTTCTTATGCAATCATTCAAGACTCCTAATCTGCTTGGCTTGCAGCTTTTGTTCCTGTGTTACCTTACCAAGTATCCCAGGTCCTGGTTGAGTTCACTCCTCCTGGAAGCTGATTGCAGAGATCCCATGAGAAGGTGACGTGCACCTTTCTCTAGGGGTGTGTTCGTTTTCTGTATTTACCATTTTATAGCCCCATGCCTGTGACAGATGCCTGTCTATCAAAGACAGTGAGGATTTATGGCTGGATTTAGGAGAAATTTATGTACACTCCAGCTGTGAAACAGCATCACCCATGCCTCACTTAAAACACAAAGTTTTAAAACTTATGAGCATGTTTAAGAAAAGTAGCCTTAAAGCTGCTGGATTTCATTCTAAACCTTTGTCTTGTATTTAGTAAACAGTGAAGAGTAACAAGATTTTCACTCCTGCTGGTAGTTGTGAATAGGATAAACGATCTCCCAGAGATGCCTGTTGACAGATTCCTATTTTTAGCTGCTGCCTGTTTCGACTAACTTCCTGGAAATCTCACAATTTCAATTTGCTTTGATATCTAAAAATTTTATTGTTTTAATCATCCTCCTTAGCCTCTGATATTAGCATCTTTGTTAGAATTACCTCCATGGATAAAAATAAGACTAATTTACAAAAGGTGTAAGTATGACTCCATGTCATCTCATTTGGAGTCCTAGGCAGATGTATCAGTTATATGGGATAAAATCATTAGGCAGTTCTTAATGTTGATTTGGCTATTTCTTATGTTTTATCTCAAGCAATTTTATTTGACTTACAGGAAACTACCTTCAAAGCTACCTTTAATACAGCTCCTGGATGCCCTAATGTATGAGATATATTCCTGAACTGTAAGACACAATAGAACATTTATATTGTAAACTCTGTATAGGAAATTTTGTGTTAATCGCAACAACATTTTTCATTTCACTACACTTTTACAAGCATATTTTCCTCTGACATAGTATTAGAGATCACTTTAAATGCTTCAAAATGAAAAGACAAAGTCAAAAATGCTGTTATTAGTCTGCCTTTTAGTGTCAATATGTTTTTCAACAAATCCCATAGTTTTGTTAATGGAAAACATTCTCAACTCTGCATTATGGCCTTAAATTCAGCGCAGGGTGTTGTGACCAAAAGTCACTATCTATTCAACTTCTCGGTGATCAGCTACAGAAGTTAGAGCTGTAGAGGTCAACTGTTTGGCTGTCCGTCACAACTGACATCTGCAATGAGAGTCTTAACCAACAGCTTCAAAGAGGGAGCTACTGGTACTGAATGCCAATGCACTCTCAGACCCAGAGTTTCATCAGCCTATCATGCTAGGATATCTGTCTCTCAGTCTCCATAACTCATATCAGATTTTTTTTACACTAATTGTATAGTATCTGGGAATATTTTGAGCCTGAGCCTGAATATTGGGAAGTTACTTCCTTGAATGTTGATCTTACAGGAAAAAAAAATTACCAAGTAGTATAAAAGTTTTTGAAATTGGTTGGATGTACAAGTTAGTAGATGTAAAAAAATCTTCATGCTTTGTAGATCATGAATTTCACTTTGTCAGAAAAAACATGTAATACTTCTATATTTTCCCCAATTTTTTTTCAGTGTGAGACAGAAAAATGCACGTAGAGAAGCTAGGATATTAGGAAAGTGATACTTGAGGTGTTTAATTAGCTTCCATCCTAGAGTGCTCTTTCTCATGCATAGGAGATCTGAATGGAGCTCCTTGTGTTAAAATTCTGCTGGTATTGAAAAATAATAGCCTACTGAGTAAAAAGCCCTTTCTGACATGTGCAGAACTTCTAACGGTCCTTTTGCATGTAGTTTGGGCGTATTTAGATCTTTCTTCTGAACCTACTGGGCAAATAGGTAACTTTGTCAATGGGAGGTAAAAATTCTTTAAGTGATCGATGTGTTGCTACCACAGCTGCTTCTTAGCCAGCTGTGTGGGGGATTGTGCTGCCAAAGCAAGTATTCACCAGAGGAGATCAAAGTGACAAGGCTTGTAACTTGATGGCATCATTTAAAAGTTGATACTTCCTTTTCTTATTGACTTTGAGTCTCTTTCCTACCCTATCTGTCAACTGACACACATTTTTCTAGTGAAAAGAAGGAGAATCCATCAAAAAAATGAAGGCAGTTCTTTACTGGAATACTTCAAGTTTTTTTTTGACATAAATGTGAGCCAAAGCATTGGGGTAATGGAATGGGACAAAACAGAAACTGGCTGGAAACAACTGTCTTGCTTTTCAGAGATCCAAGCCTCACTGACCTAAAAATACAGCTTGTTGCAGTTGCTTTGACTGAGCGTCCACACGGGCTGACAAGAACCAATACCCAAAGCCATAGGGCAGTATAACCTTTTCTCTTTTTTCCCTGCTTGAATGTCACAGCTCAGTCGCAAAACCATGTCTAATTAAATAAAAAAGCAGTTCAACAAAAAACATCAGCTTTTGGTTTCTAAACCAAAATCATCAACCAAGGCACTTCAGAAACAAGTCCTTGCCCTGACTCTATTTTTCATCCCCTGGGTCCTGTGGTGTTTGTTCCTGGCTTGCGTTAACCTCTACGTAGCTAAGATATTCATATACCCTGTTTTCTAAAAACAGGTCAGGGGCTGTGACTTTATAACTTTCTCAATTTGCTATTATAAGGACAGAGTTGGGCCAACCCCTGCCTCTATATGAGGCAAGAGAGGGAAGATGCAAGCATTTCCTGTCATTTCCTCTGGAGTAGATAAAACCCTTCTGCTCTGCTAGGGACAAAATAATAGTGGGATGGCAATTTCACTGCCTGCTTTCTTCCCTGTTGCCTGTGATTCTTCTATGCCCTTAATTCTTCATCAGGGACTTATAGCACAACCTTCTTCACAGCCAATGTACTCATCAGTGAAAAGTGTCTTTCAGATTTGGGTGCATGTATTAAGTTCTTAAAACAAATGAGTTTGGCTTTCTTCAACTTGTTGAGAGTTTGCTGGTGTGCAAACTCTTTGCTGGTGTTGAGGTTTCTGCCCATCTGAGCAGGAAATCTCATTTCTGTTAACAGAAATGTGGAAAAGATGCATTTCTTAATAAGGAGAAGAACAAGATTTTGATGCTTTTAGAACTGAAGTTTTGATTTTTCCTAATGGTGTCATAAACTTATAGATTATCTTCTGGTGTGGTGGCTGTGGTGTTCTCCACACCCAAGCAGTAAAACAAAGAATGTTTGTGACTAGTACAGCGCAGCCACTAATATCAGTTCTGCTTCTGAGAGCGTGCCCCACATAGGCTCTACATCCTTTTTAAAATGTGGATGAACCATAGGGGAGAATGGGATATGGGCTGCAGTCAAAGCTCTCATGGCTTCCTCTTGGATTCTGTGATGGGTCTAAGAAGAGAATTCACTTGTAGTTTGCTAAACTTAGGGGCACAAGAGGTGGACTGAGTGTTGCTTCATTTAATAAAGATCAGAAGTCAATTACAGCACCACCCAGGAGATTCAGTGGCATGTGCTGGTTGACTCTCCTCTTTGTTCAGAACAGTGTTACATTCAGTTATATGTGTAGTTATACATTCAATATCCTCAGTGTGGGCCATGCTGTGGAAGAAATCTACCTGGAACTGGAGGTTTAAAAACAAACTCGTATCTGAATAATTCAAATACAAAAAAAACCCAAAAAAAATCCTGCTAATTTTGTCAGAGACGTATTCCTGTTTCTTTCCATGGTTGTATAACACACACTGATATGAGGGAGCTTTTTGTTCTCTCTGTCAAAGGTGCTGTACATCTGTGCAATGCAGAACTACCTTGGCTCATTGTACTGGCATTAAGAATACCAAGCTTTTGTCTGCAGACTATGAGGAATGCTGTCTGCCAAGAACAATGGGAGTTAAGTCATGAGGGCAGACATTGAAGTTTTAAGGTGGGCTTTTGGTTTGCCTGACTGAATTAGTTACAACTCCTGCTGGCAAAGAAACAAGAGCAGCAGAGGGGATAGCCCAGACTTACAATGGTCAATATTGAAAGTGATGAAGCACATCCTGAAGAGCGAGGTAAGAGCACTCATATCTTTTAACTACTCTTGCAGGAGGAGAATGATTTCTTCACTTTATTAAACTCTGCCAAGTCCCCCCTGTATCTCCTCTGGAAACATACGAATCCTTACTATTACCATCATTACTTTGCCAGGTACTGCTCAAACCTAGAAGATGTCTCTTTACTTGGGAAATGCTTGGTGTCTGAATAAGAGGCAGCTGTCAGAGGCAGTCAGGAGATAAAGGAACACAAAGAAAGAGTGAAAACTGTATATCAGCAGGATAAATGCTGGGCTCAGCACACCAGAAATTTTTGAACCATTGACTTTCATTGTTGGTGATGAAAAAAAAATGGATCTCCACTGCTGTTACAAAGACCCCATTGAGTTCAAAAAAAGGCAACTTGTGCTTTTAAGCACAAATCTGCAGCGATGACCCAGTGCGATGATACTACTGAAGGATCCCTAAAGACTGCTTAGGTTGTAGATTGCTTTGATCATTGCTTATTTATTTATGGGATGACAACTGACAGTTTTAGAAGTCAGACTCAGTCACACATCACTATCACCAGTATGAAAACTTCCTACTGATATGAGGAAAACCAGTTGAGAACACGTGTATGCTTACGAACTGCTGCTAGTACTATTAACATGTTGAACCAAGCCAGAAGATAATGGTTTTATGGAATGTGAATCTGAAGCTCTACTAACAGACCTACTTCCCCATTAAGCATAGTGTGCAGGTGCACAATCAGCTTCTTCTTCATTGACCGCATAGAGAAGCTTCAAAGTGATCGAAGAAAAGAAGCTGGCACAGGAATAATTTGATCCAAACAGTCCTTAGAAAAACAATTAGGATGAGCACTAGGAGGCTATATGCATCACCAGTGCCCTCCCATTCTTCAGCCTCTTATCCTAGAGGCTGCAGTTGGCTTGACTGATTTGTGTGCTGCTTTGCTACTCTTTGCAGAAGAGTGGGATCCTCCTTGAGTGAACAATCAACAGTAAATGAAGAGGGAAGGCTGCTGAGGCTTCTCTAGCTGCATTCATTATAAATGTTGTAATTGTAAAGATTTGCTATAATTCAGTTAGCTGCCCTAAAACCCTTGGCAAACTACATTATTGAAGTGATTATTGTTACAAGACTGTTGTAAATTGGAGTCAATCATCCAGATGTGAAATAGTCTTTTTTATTCTAATTTCTGTGTGGCAGGCAAAAGTCATCCTTTTATTTCTTTAAATTAAAATCTTCTGGTTATTATACCAGAAGTACCTTGTTGAACAATAGGATCCTTCCACCCACCTTCTGAAATAACAAACAAAACTCATCTCATAAACAGAAGAACAGTGAGTCCTTCAATGTGAGGTCCCTCACTGTTTCTCCCAGCAAAATTTTTTGGTTCTGTTAAAAAACAACTGTCAAAGACTGCATAGATACAGCTGGCTCTGGCTTGCAGAGGCAATAGGCAGCTGGACTGGACCAGGGCTTCTGTATCTGCAGCTCATAGGAAGAAAGCAGGAAGAATCCAACAACAATAATATGTGCCTGTGTCAAGACACACAGCAGATGAACAGATGATGGAAGTATATAATGGATGCTCAAATTTTCACTTTTTTTTTACTGGTTATAAATTGATAAGCTGTGATATCTCTGAGCAAGGTGGTCTGGTGAATGTTTTCAGAAGATGATCCCTGGATTTGCAGTGATGAATAAGCATTTGACTTGCCCATCCCTTGAGACCTTGCAGATCTTTTCTAGTATTTAGGCCTGGTGTTCATCCCAGATTGAAGAAACACAATCCTCACCTCTGCTACTGATTCTATTATTTCCCTCTGTGGCTGCCCCAGTTGTTATGCAAGGTGCACATCACCTCTTATGGGCATGGGCATCTGAAAGGGCACAGATTTGCTGGGGTTTTTCAGTCTAGAGAAGCAAATGCTTTGGGTGAACCTCATAGCAGTCTTACAGTACCTGAAGGGGGCCTACAGGAAAGCTATAAGGGCATATAGCAGCCGGACAAGGGGAAATGATTTTAAACTGGAAGAGGGTAGATTTAGACTAGGTAGTAGAAAGAAATTCTTTACTGTGAGGGTAGTAAGGCACTGGCACAAGTTGCCCAGAGAGGTTATGAATGCCCTCTCCCTGGAAGCATTCAAGGCCAGGCTGGATGGGGCTTTGAGCAGCCTGGTCTAGTGGGAAGAGTCCCTGCCTATAGCAGGGAGTTGGAATTAGGTGATCTTACAGGTCCCTTCCAAAACGTTCTATGATTCTATAATTATCCTGGACATTACAAGGGTGGCATTTTCCGTGCCTCCTAAAATGCCAATATTTTGTGTGCTACCTAAAATGGTTTTTGGTTGTACGTAGTTTTCCAATCTCTTCTGGCAGTGCAAGAAGGTATCCTGCTGAGTATTACCCTGCTGCTTTCTCCAAGTAGGTCTCCTCCCCCACATTGGGGTGCTCCTCACTTCGGGTGTAGTGTCACTGAGGAGATATGTTTTGCCCATTTTCTTCCTTCAGGATCAAATATATAGTGTTCTGAAGGACAGAGAGGAGACCTCCTCTCTTCATCTCTTCTAGCTGGCTGGCAGATAGCACAGATTGCCCCTACAGCAACACCTTTCAGATATTTTTTGTCTGTTTATGTCTCTTTATTGTCCCTGGATGCATGCTGTCACCACATAGTGTGCTCTCCTGCATTAGCACTACGTAACCTGCCAGGTGAGGAAGAGCTTCAAAGTTAATTGTTTGGCTTTGACTCTCAGTTCACTCAGAAAAGTTTGTTGGTGTGTGACTCTCAAGGTTCCTTCAAACCACTGCAGCTTTTATGAGCATCGCTCAAGTGCTACCTTCTATGCCTCTCTTACCTCACACAGAAAAAACCTTGACTTGACTGTGGTGGCAAGGAAAGATATTGAGAAGAAATTCAACAGAAAATAAATTTTAATCTTCCTAAACAGAAAAGGCGTCATAAATTCAGGAAGGAAGTAGCAGATCAGGTCTACAAATCTACTCTTACACAGAGCCTAGGAGCCTGTTGTGGAATTTTAATCATATTAAATCTACACAATAATAAGTGTATTTTTCTTTTTTACTTCAGATTTCTATATTCAGCTGAAACTGATGCTATTTTTGTATTAATGAGATAAAAAATCGTTAACTCCAACACATTACTTCCCCTGGAGAGGAAGGAACATCAAATGCCCAGCAGATGAGTTTGGGTAAAGCTGAAAGTGAAAAGTTGCTAATTTCAAAGTGGGCAGTGAGAGTGCTGGTCAAACTGGGAGTCAGATGCATTACTGATATGAATATAAATTTTTTTTTCTCCTCTTCTGAATCAAAAGGTTTCATAAGGATTTAAATAAAACTGAAGTGATATAATTAGTACAAGCCCACGAGAAGTAATTAAATTTATAATATGGCCAGCGCTATAGCTACATAATGGAACCCTTCAGTTTTTATTAACCACATGTTTGAAAATCTGGATTAAACAACAAAACTAATAAGTCAAAACACCAATGCAAGATCCAAAGCACAACAGTATTGTCACTCTGAATATCAGGGCACCAATTCAGGGCCTAATTGATACAAGAGCTGTAATAACATGGAGCATGTTTAATTAATAAGACTCCTAGTCAGTCATGAAACTTGGAAGAGCTCCTGGGACTGTGAAATTGTAGTTTACACCCTGCATACTATTAAGTGTCAAGTCTCCACAGACCATGTATGATGTTGGGTAGGTTACTGTGGACAGGCAAAGACACATCATCATGCTGCCATGCAGTGAAGGATGAGGCTGACTTGTGTGTCCTAGTGAGCTCAGTGTTCATGGCTTGTGCACAGAGAGGGGGTGTCTGCTTAACCTTTTTTGTGAAGGAAAACCAACATGGCATGGGGACAGCTAATGGGACACAGAGCATCTATGCTGGCCCCTGAAGAGGTTTGACTGGAGGGTACCTTTGCTGGACATGGGCAACATGTCTTTATCAGCATGCCACAGGAAAAAAAAAATCATATTTGAAGATGCTTGCTGTCTATCTGGTTAAAAAAAATTGAAATTGTCTTGGGTTTTGCTTTTCACAAAGAAGAGCAGGGCAAAATGTAGGGAACCTGAATAGTCAAGGTGAAGTGTCTGAAACGAGTGGTGGGATGGTCTAGTGGGTCTTCTCTCATTAGCTCCCACTCTTGCTCTTTATTGCTGACTCTAACAAGCACTTCCAGGCTGATCATCTTGAGAAGAGACTCTCTCAGCATTTTATAGACCTTTCAAGCAGGAACTTTCTATATGAAAGGAACACTGTTCACATTAATGTTCAAGCCGTATGCTAGAATTTATCATCCTTCCCATTTAAAGCAGTTCATCTAAATTTGATCCCAGTCTTGTGCAATAAAAGATACAATTAAATCTGAATGTAAAAATTATTGAATAAATATAATAAAAAGGAAATAAAAATTATCAGTGAGAGGTTATAAAAATGCAAGAAACTAATGGTATTAGTAGTCTCCTAAGCTGTTACTCCAGCAGATATATATAATCATGCAAATTCCATGGTTTTTTACCTCTTTCACAGAGCTACAAGCAATACTGTTAAATCAAGAGTATATTCTGGGTATGTTTTTCTCTAATACCTAGTACAATTAATTGGAAGGACGACTTACTAGTGTAGATTTCAGTTCTTTCTCTTTAAATTGGTATATTCAAGGCAACAGTTCACTTGTTGGAGAGAACAGCTTGTTTCACACTTCTTCATGGATTTATTTTCCTCACAAATATATCTAATTCTTTCTTTGTAAAGCTCATGTAATTTTTCAGCATTCTCAGTTTCCTATGGAAAAGAGACTTAATTGTTAGGGCTACCAGGTGTGGTTTTCTACTTTAACCTGTTACCTGCAAGTTTCACTTGGCTCCCTGTCTAGTGTTAGAGGAGATAGTGGAAATCATTCTTCTACCCTCTCCTTTCTGCCTATTCACCAAAACTCATTCTTGTTTGCAGAAGAGTAGTTGGATCATTTTGAGTGCACTACATGAGGTCATCCTTTGTTGTAAGATTAATGGGAAGAATGTTCTAGGGAGAATGATTAGGGAAAGGCCATCTGTAATGCTAACTTCAGAGAGGTGCTAGAGCCAGAGTGTTATATGGTGGCTGGGGGGACTTTGCAGGACAAATGAAAACAGCTGTTTAAAATATCTAATGAACCAGAAAATAACAGATCCAGCATTGAGAAGGACATTTAATCTGTGGAATATTTTTCTTAGTTCCAGACTATTAATTTGAAATGTACTGCAATTAGCAGGTGTACTGTGAAACTTCTGAATTTTCGGGCTGTGATCAAAGGTGGAGAAGGCTGAAAATGGTGACTAATGAAGATACTGACTTTTTTTTCTTTTCACTGAGCTAAAGCTGAGAGTTTGTTTATAATCCTCTATAAAGACAAAATCAAGCAGCAGCTAAGCCTGGAAACAAATGAGCAGACACTTCTTTGTGTGTATGAGATACAGCAAATAGGACAAAAGCTATTTCTGGTTTCAGTGGTGTTTGTTGTTTAGCACCTACATGTTCTCTAATGATAGTTTTTGCTGTTCATTTAATGTACATGACTGGTTTGATTCACTGGCTTGTGGCTTTGCCTTGCAGAAACATCATCAGGGTTTATCAGTGTAAAGTTGAAGATGGGGTGGAATTTTTGAAGCTAACAGAAAACCTCCTAGTCTTTGGAGGGTGGCTATAGTCTGCAGTTTTCCAGAGTTACTTTCTGGATTGAATTGTGTGCTTAGTATTTAATATCTCTTGCTCTTATTTATTTATTTTTTTATGCCACACAGTGGCTATGCCCAAGACAATAAGCACTGCAGTGTAGAAAAGGTCAGTGCCTCATGGCCAAGGCTGTCAAGATGGTGGTTAGCGGTGGCAGTATTTGGAACCAATAGATATTCCCTCCTGCTGTGATCCTATCAGAACTGCAGCAGGTCAGGTCTTCCCTGGGAGAAAGGGGTGGTGTCTAGGGATGGCTGGAGGTTGCCAGGTTAGAGTAGTATTGCAATGCTGTAGTTGCCCTAGGCTCTGATGGGCTGGTGGCTCCACTGCTGACCTGCACTACTAAATCTGCTCTTCTGATCAGTGCTTGAGTCAGTGTTGGAAGCAGGGTCCTCACTTGATAATAATCTAGGATAAATAGGAATTCTCCTCCTGTAATGTCTGTGTTTTGGCAGAGCAATCATTTGCTGAGGGAACAGCATCTTCTCCATTTGATCATTCTCTGAGATGTCCATGTGAAAGATGTGACATAGAAGCTGGTTTTGCAGAAAAACTTAGACTAAAATCCTGGTCTCACTGAGGTCAATGGCAGCATTTCCTCAGACTTTGATGGGGCCAGAGTATTGTCCTCTATCCTTCAGTTCCTGGCCTCTTCATATTGGAGAGGATGTTTGTTCAAACCAACAAATGTTATACATTTATGATTGCAGTGAAAAAGAAGAAAAGGAGAAAAAGGAAAAGAAAAAGGAGAAAGGAAAAGAATAAGAAAAAGGAAAAGAAAAAGGAAAAGAAAAAGAAAAAAGAGAAAAAGGGAAAGAGAAATAGGAAAAGGAAAAGGAAAAGGAAAAAGAAAAGGAAAAGAAAAAGGAAAAGCAAATGGAAGATTGCAGTGTCTTGAGAGTGTTTGTAAATGTGTGGTGTGGGGGCTTCTCTTAGGAGTAGGACCAGCTGCCTTCCAGACACAGGCTATTAAGCAGGCTGAGCTAATAGTGTGATGATAAATTCAGCAAAATTGCAAAGAGAAATGTCCCAAAGCTTGGGGGTATTAGAAAATGCAATAATAAACTCAACCTGTGTCTGCCAGAAATCAAACTGACACAGTTTATGAAGAAAAAGTCTGGCAGTGTTCTTTTTTTCTCCTCTTCCCTTTTTTAACTTCTTTGATTTTTCCAGCTGGCTCATCTAGCTGAAATTTGAACTGGATCTGACTTCAAGATCCTTTCAGGATTCTGTGTAGTATTTTACATAGCAGTCTGTCTGTCTGACAAAGTAAGATTGTGAAATCTGTAAACCACAGCTTGTCCTTACTGGCACAGTGAAAACATAAATGATAACGCTGCCCCATTACTCCATTAATGGTTGCAGTGCTACTCCCACTTGTGGGCTCCTTGACTTAGGAGACAAATATATATATGCTGGTTGAATTTTTTAGCAGGGATAATAAGAAATCAGTGTTGGAAATTCTGGGGGAGAGGAATGTCGTATGAAAACAACATGATTAACAGCTAAAAATACAGTGTGTCAGCAAACATTAGAAAGTGCTTATGAGGATAGACATGAATCAAGCCTTTGCCTCCACCACACCACAAAGAATCGTGGGAGTTTGGAGTTCAAGCCCAGATCAGCCATATTGTCTCTCTCTCTCTCTCTGTGAAGGGTCAAACCAAACCCACAAACCTCAATTAAGAGGCCCATCAGACATGGAGACCCAAAAGATGGAACGCTCACAAAAGAAAAATCTTCTTTTTGTAAGCGTGCAAAGACAAAGGCAGTCAAGGAAATGTATTGCAGAGGTGTTTTATTGTCTTTGCAGATAATTCCTTTTGAGTATATTTTATGAGTTTTGGCCATATCTTTACATTGCTGGTGAATAAAACTCTCACTGTTCAAAGGGAGTCATCTGGTGACTCATGAATTTCTTCAAATACTGCTTAAAAAAACCCCTCGTGATATTGAGAGTGCTACTATATATAGCTACACACCCACAGAAAATGAGCCACTACTGAGCGTGATCAGTTACTGGACTGGGGAGGCTCAGACTATTCAAGATCAATAGACAGAAGTAAAAAGCAAGAATATGGCATCATCTCTGAACCTTGTGGTAAATAAATCTCTTTCATTTTGTATCGCAAATGCTGACTTTGTGCTTCCAACACAGGTCTCCACTCTAGCTCTATGAGTTGAATTTAAAATGAGTCGGAGTTAATTTTAATGGGTGTTTTCTTTCTCCCTCCTTCAGTGAACAAATGTGGACACACCTTGCACAGAGCTAGCTGGTAGCAGGGAAGTCAAAGGATACTCAGCTGGGCCAACAAATGCTTTACATGATTTGCCTAATTTTCTAGGTCATTCCGTAAGAAGTGAGTCTTTCACACCCAGAATTTCTAACAGTTTCACATCTGTGTGCCCAGGAGGCTCCTGGGTTTGCCATCTGTCTGCAGTCTAAGCAGCATGATGCTTTCGAGGGAAAGTACCCTTCTCTCCTGAGCGAGAAACTACAGTCCAGAGTGCACCTGCTGATATTTTCAGAAAGTTTGTCTTAGCGCAGGAGTGCACAATGGCAATTTATAAACCAGCTGTGGCTTAACTTCCATATGAACATTTTCATTGTACTGCTGAACTTACCTATTAACAATATGCTAAAAAGGTGAAGTATCACTCCTCTCCGGAGGAGTGTCTGGTAATTTTGTAGATCAGCTTTCTCCATATCAAACCAAAACCGTGTCTAGTGCTCGTTGGTCAGACTTCATTAGAAGGAAACTGTTGGATCACTCTCTCTCTCTCTCAATCTCTTTCTTTCCCTCTTTTTTCCCCCCCTCTCCCTCCTTAGCTTGCAGTTTCATTACTTAGAATTTACAGGCGATAACAGTCTATAAGAATGATCTATAATATAAAAACAGTCTATAATAATCTGTTCTACATATTGTACCCTGTTGAAAACTGCTTCAGGTAAGTTGAGCTTAGTGTCATGTCAATGTCAATGTTAATGTCAATGTTAATGTCAATGTCAATGTCATTGTCAGTGTCTACTAAAAGAAGTTGATAAAGATACTTTCATGATTTTTTTTCAACTTGTGAGGAATGTCTTTACACTCCATAATGACGTGGGAAATGCATACTGCCAGGGTTTCAGTCTAAGGAAGTAAAGGAAGGGCATGTTTCTGGAAATCAGAGCCAGTGTTTGTAATGAGAAATTAACACTGGGATTCTCTTCCCTCGCTAATATAGGGGAGAAAATTTGCATTGGTTATTCTGGTAGACTCTGTCAAGGAAGGCTACCCCTTACTTCGTTCCATACCATTACGTATCTGTGGACATCAAGTGTTACAGTTGTGATCTTGTTGACCAAGCTAGAGTTTGAACCGGAGCTCTTGGGCGCTGAGAAGTGTATGAGAACTGAGGACAGTGTTCCTCTAAGCACACTGAGAAAGTCTCATCCATTCATTCATTTTGCTTAACAGAATAGTGATGCCAATGTAATAGGTACTCATAACTGGGTTGCTTACCTTGATCTGAAGTAGTGTGTGGACAGAACATGTCCCACAAGGCATGTCGGGGAACTTGAATGCTGCATCCTCCTGCAGGGATCCTTAACATTAACACACATCCCACAACGTTCCTTGTCTGGGAGATTTTGCTGCTTCTCCTATTTGTATTCTAGGGCTTGCTACTGTAATGCTGCTTTTGGGCAGATGGTTATGGTGTGCCTGGAAGCACAAGGGAGGAACCAGAAAGACAAGCTGATCCATACTAGAGAAAAAATGCATCTTCTGTGGCAGCAGAGCCTTCAGGAAATCTCAACATTGAAGATCTTTTCCCTTTTTCTTTATAACACTGAAATATGAGTGAGAAAGAGGGAGGGCATGCAATCTCATTATAATCCACCTCTTGACTCTGAAATAGAGAATCAGGAGACATCTGTAAGTGGTCTCTGTGGGAGCAGTATAAGGTGGTATGCGCACTGACCACAAAGGCCTATATAGCTGATTAAAATATGGTTATGGACACTCAAAATGACCAGGTTTTCAGAAGTGCTGAGAACTCTTAAATGCCTTTGAAGTTAATGGGATTTGTGTGACCGTGGTGCCTTTGAAAAATCAAGCATTATAAACCTGAGCCATGCTTTAATATAGATCTAAAATTACATAAAAATGGCCACTTAATAACACCCAGTACTGAACAATTTATGCAACACATTAAGAAAAGAAAAAAAACAACCAAATGCCCCCTAACTGAACTGATAAGATTTAGAGAAAATATAGATATTTCTGTTCTAAACACTACACCTCTTGTAAGGGCACAAAGCTATAAGCAATTTGCATCCAAATCAATGCATTGACAAAACAGCAAATCTTCAGATTACCAAGCAATTCAAAGTTAGTGTGTTTCTCTGTGTAACCCTTCATATTATTAGCAGCAAACAAAATCCTAGATACTCATATGAATGCAACAACTGACCAACCAATAGTTAAATATCCAGTAAGTCTGTCTGTGTTCTGCTGCAATATGTTTGATTGAAAATCTTGCGAAGCTTCCTTAGTTTAAAAGGTCAGTCCTCCAAATCTTTTTCTGTTTAATACCTGGATGTCAGCCTCTCTCAGTGCCTGCATGCTGCCTGCAACTTTCTATCCTCTAAACTGGGTCCCTAGGAGCACCACAATATCCTGTTTTGGAGGCTCCTTTGGTTCCAGCCCAACCCTTTATTACTACAATTTTCCAAAACAAGCACTAGCCCTTCTCACAGCTCAGAAATGAAGTGTACAGCAGGAAGGTAGTTGTACTGTTTTTTTCCTGGGTGGATTTTTGGAGCATCCCAAGGATATCTGCTTGCAGATAGGCTGCTATTCATTTCTCATGTGTAACTGGCAATTCCTATTTTCACTTTTTCTTTGGCTACCACACAGTTGTTTTACTGTCATGTTACATTGCACCCCAATTGCTCCAGGCAAGCTCTCCAGAGATCCAGTGAACAGGAGCCAAGAACACTGACTTCAGTAAGCAAAGCCTGCACACTCTGTCTTTGACCTTTTCAGAATGAAGCAAGGATGCACCAAGAAGGAAGTCCTCTTAGCTGTACCATCAGTCTGACAAGCATCTAAATGGTAAATCACCACTCTAGGTACCTATGTTTGCACATGCTCTCCTTCCACAATTGCAACTGAGTGTGTCAGTCAGTGTCTAAAGCTAAAGATTACATTAGGCTGACTAATAGGATTAACACATGCACCAAGGGGCTCCAACTGTCTAGTATCACTGCCTTGTTCATTTGAGTGCTGGCCAGTTGAAGAGTCTGGAACCCTGAAAGGATATAGGTAGCAAGCAACAGATACTTTCCATTTTTGAGGAATGAATCTGAAGAAGTCTGACTTGTATATTTATTGTTAAAAGGGTTAAGTCAAGGTCCTGAGAAGCTTGTAGATGATTTCTATGCTTGGCAGCATTCCCTTCTTTAGTTCTGGTCTGTGATTTTTTTTTTTCCTCCTTAGTTAAAGCTTCCGCTTGACTTCATTCAGCCCCAAAAGCAGTTCTGATCCTTTTTTACTATCCAAGGAAATACTGACACTCTGCTTCATGAAGTGATGATGTTAGTGTGCAGCAAAGGCCAGCAGCTCCCAAAAGCCACAGGGATTTCCATGGACTCAGCAAAACCTCAACAGACTAAGCTCATCCAACTAAATCTAGCATAGGATCAGGTGCAGGCCCAGAGATATAGATAGGTTCAAACAAGTGTCTAGATCACTAGGCAAGCTCATGGTAATAAGGCATGAGGTCCAAGATCAAACCAAGAAGTTAATCCACAGGTCAGATCCAGGTCCAGAAAGACAAGGGAGACCCAACATCAACCTGTGAAGTCAACCCCTTAACCAAAACCAGGCAGACACAGATGTAGCTGAGCTGGAGTATGCTCTTCAACGAAGTTCTAACTCAGAGTGAATGCTCAAGGCTAAGCTTAAATGACCCAAGACAGAGGGTATAAGTGTAAGTGTAAGCCCAGGTAAAGTCTCTCAGTGTGATTAAGGCTTATTAATTTACCCAATGGATGTGATGCCTAACTTGTTCTCTTCTACCCCCTCCAACACTGTAGCAACTTGCTGGTAGATCATTAGATAACACCTTTGAAAAGAGATTGTCCCAGTGGCTGTTCCTGATGCACTTTGAATATACAAAATGCCACTTTTTTATGATACAATATTCCTTTTTTAACAGAATGATCTCTCTGTTGTTCTTGTTACAGTTGAGACTGATGAAGTGCAATGTCTGTGCTGTCCATGATGACAGCTTGAGCTGCAGAGGTGTCCCTTGCTGCAGAGACCTTACATAGGGATGAGGGCTTTTGTTTTCAGTTTTATGGGGCAGGCAGAGGGTACCAGTGCTCTGATTCCTCTGGGACACTCAGCAGTGCATGGTACTACAAAGTAGAAAGATGCAAGGGAGAAATGAAGAAAATGACCCCATCTAATTTAGTTAGCCTTTTCAAAGAAGAGATTTAGTCTATTAGATTCATCTGTAGTTTTGCTTCAGCCACTCAGCTGTAAGAGGGTTAAGCTGGAGGCAAACATTGATTCAATTTTATAATCAGACTGAAAATACAAATACATCTATTTCTCGTGAGCACTAACTGTAATGCATGCCCAAGCGCAGAACACTTTAATTGGATATAATAGCTCCAGGTCTGGACTCATGTACACGTGCATCAAATCACTCCTTTTAAATCATCAAGTGCTATTCAAATAATCGTTTTATTAGCATCATCATCATCTTCCTATATAGAAATGTGGATCATACAGCAAGCCCATCAAATACCTACAGCCACCATCCAGATAACTGTATTAAAAAACAAAAAGAATAACCATTATGTTTTTGGCATTTTGGCTTAGAACACTCACGAAGCTGCTATTGTACCTGACATCCTGGTGACTGCCTAAGTGAAACAGGAGTCCGGTAAAGTGTGGGAAAAATGACACATTATTGAATTACTGAGCTAAGATATTGAAAGTGTTGCCCAATTATTGCACAATAGCGCAGAAGCCCAGCTCCTTTCTGTGAGAGGATATGCTGATGAATAGCATCAAAACTCCAGGCAATGTTGTGAGTGCCACATCCTAAAAGTGCTGATGGAAGAGTATGGGCATTTGGGCTTCAAGCTAAGTCATGGGGAGGAGTTGCTACAGGAAATATGCCTCTCCCTGCCCTCCCAGATGGATGGAAAGTTTCATGAAAGATTCACTGCAAAGGAAGTCTGGCCTTCTGCATAAAGAGTTCCCTCCTGTTCTGAAAGTAGGAGAGAGAATGGGAAAAGGAGCTATGAGCAGGAGATGAAAACAGGTGATCACATGAGAACGAACATCCTTGAAAGGTCACGGCAAATACTCAAACTGAATATTTATTTATTTTCTTTCTTTCTTTCTTCCTTTTTTTATTTTTTTTTATTTTATTTCAAGGTGTTAGGATGAGGAGACTGATTATTTTTGTTGCTTTCTAATATAATTAAGAAGTGCTTTATAACAAACAGTGCATGGAAATACCCTTCTTGCTATGGAAACTGCATGGTGATTCACATCAGTTTAAGGAGCCTTGCCTCTGCAAGATCTTTGATTACCATACAGAAATAAGAAGGTTTTCTGGTTGTTTCAAATAGGGATGTTTTTGATACACAACACTTTGTTTCAGATGCTTTTCTTCCCCAGGATTTCTAGATAGCCTGCTGTGTTATCAGTGGCAACAAGCAGTTATCTGGGACTGAGATGACGCAGCTGGCTTCAGTTTTGAAATGTGCATACATTTTGTGCATTTGACTTAATTTGTATTGTGAGCAATCAGAATTAGGGAGAGTTGAGGGGACCCATTTTGCCTTCCTCAAGAAAGCCCATGGGAATAAGAGAGAGGAATATGTGCATCTGTATGAGAGAGAAGCCATTCCTTACCTAGTTTCATTTAATTCTGCCCCACATTCACTGAGACCTATTATGTGCCACTTCAAGGACTGCTTTTGGTAGGCATAAGGAGGAGACCAGGAAACAGAACAATTCAGGTAACTGACTTTTCTGAGCAAGCACTCAGACATGGGGGTGAAGAATTTACATGGGGCAGCAGGAGATCGGGGTTGCAGGATCGTGAAGAGGGACTGATCAGGAGCTCCGTCAGACCCTATCAGGTGTGCCTGCATTAGCAGGTATGCACTGTAACTATCTTGGCTGCAGGAAAGGATTGGTGGAAGAGATTGATTCACTGTTAATTTGCCTTTCTTCTATTTAATAGCCCATATAACATGTGGTTTAAAGACATGCACAGGCTAATTAGGAAAGATATATTCTGGATGGGAGTCACAGCAGCTTGATGTGAAATTCCTGCAATCAATGAAAAAAATGTAAGGGACTTATTTACACACTTCAGACATCTAACTTCAGCTACATTGCCATGAGTGGCTGAACTTGTGATATTCCTTTCTTCCTTCACAGTAAATATTTCTCTAAGAAATTGTAATTCAGCCTGTAATACCTGTCTTTAGGCTGCTCTTGAGGTATGGTTTGTGTGCTCAGAAGCTTGAACACAATTTCTACACAGCTGTTTGAATAAAACATGTTACACATCCCCTTCAAAATTTGTTTCTTGACCTTAATATTTTCTCCCAGTGATATTGCTTGTATAACTTCTAGAGCTACTTCAGGTTTCCATAGGTTTTCTCATCCTTAGATGGGGGATAATTTATTTTTCCACTGCATCAAATCTGTCACCATTTTTAGTGAAGGTTCCCCTTTTCCTATATGATATATAAATGATTTGAAATTTGTTTTAAGGAGATCTCTAGCTTTTATGACATTAATTATCAGCAATTTACCACCTTACAGTATTTTTTGTACATGTCATGTGTGTACAAAACACAAATAATTAATATTACTTTAAACACACAATAAATACTTATAAAAATACATCTAAAATTATTCATATAGCATATAATCTTTATTATTAATTATATAACGTTTGTGTGTGCAATACTATACATAGTATACACACTATGCAGTTGACTGAGTTCTATGCAGTATACAGGATTTTATCATCATATGGAACAAAACCAGTAATGAAGCGAGGCTTCAATGTTACATGAAAACACCACTTTCAATTTATTTTTTTCTTTTTCATTGCTGCATTTTTTGAAATTAAGATATTATTAAGCTATGAAGAAGTCTCCATTGTGAAAAATGATTGTTTTCAAGATAGTGAATTCTACACAGTATGCACTTTTTTATGGCTAAATGGCTGATGTATCTATTAGCAGCATTATATTCAGAACCTGCCCACTTGGTTTTAGAAGGGTGTATGGGGGACTGCTGAGTCACTGATTGAGCACCTGAAGGGAAGACCTGGTCAGCCCTGGGAGCACAGGTGAAAGAAATTCATCTGTATGACTGGAAGAGGTAGAACCAGGCTCCACCCCTCTTAGACCTCATTTAAGGGCTGAATGCCACTGAGGAAGGCTCTCTTGTTGGAGATCCTTTATATTGGAGTTCTTTCCCTGTGAGCCTAGATTCTAAGGGATGAGTGATCATTCTTTCCTTTTTGTAACACCTTCTTGTTTGCACTGGTCCCTTTGCCTTTATAAAGGGGATTTTTTTCACTTGCCTGATGTTAATGTGTATTATAGTACATTCCAGAGAATTCTAGAAAACCTGTGAAGAAGATGTATCAAGCTCATAAAACTTAAATGGTCTGGAAAACCTTTAGATAAACTTAGAAAAAGACAGGCTTACTCATTACAAATATTGACTAGATAAAGGACAAGACTCAACAAATAAGATGATAAAGTCAATTTAGCTCTTCCTTTTGTGTGTAGGTTAAGTGTTACCTTCTGTTTTAAAGAAGGTTCCAGTTGTGATGTTGAGAATGGAGTTTGGTTTCCAGCAGATAATAATTTTCAGACTCTCACAGAAAAGTGAACTTCAGTGGGAGAGAGTTTAGGATCAAAGGATGTGATAAACATCCACAGATGGATCAGAAGGTGGTCTGGAAGTCTGAAGAGCAGTGTAAAGTATTTTATTTAGTTTGTTAAGCTTGCCATCAAGTAATTCCATATGTGAGTAATGGACCACCATTCTGATCTTCCAAGGAAGGGAGCAAGCTGAGGCTATTAGTGCTGTCTGTGGTTCTGAGTGCTTAACGTGCCCATGCTGTCCTGTGTATATGTATTACATGTGTGCGTTTGCATGAGTACCTACTTAAAAAGATGCTGTCCTACTGCAGGTTGGACTGGGGGGTTTGGAACTGTGGCAGCTTCACCTCCATTCACTTCTACTGTTTATTCTAACTCCCTAGAAGACAAAGGTTTGGATGAACAGGTTGTATATGTGTTGCAGTAGTGTGGCAGGGTGAACTAGATGTCCCTAACTAGCTGAGGAGGAGAGAAATCTGACATTTCACAAAGTATCCTGAGTTGGAAGGGAGCCACAAGGCTCATCAAATCTAATTCTTGGCTGCATGCAGAATCCAAACTACATTTCTAAAGGAGCTACCCAGATGCTCCTCAAACTCCAGAAGCCTGGGGCTGTGCTCCCTGACCTTGGCAACATGTTCCATGCCTGCTGCCCTCTGATGCAGAGCCTTTCTCCAGCCCCCAGCTGCCCCTTCCCTAATGTAGCTCCATGCCACTGGAGCTGCAGCTGCTGTGAGGACTCTCTCTGCTCTGGGCTGAACACACCAAAGGGTCTCAGCTGCTTGTCATATATCTTCCCCTTCAGACCCTTCTCTTCATCTTCCTAGCCCTTCTTTGGACACTCTCTGGTACTTTAATGTCCTTTAATTGTGGCACCCAAACCCGCACTCAGTGCTCAAGGTGAGGCAACACAGTACAGAGCAAAGTGGGACTTCTTCCCTTGCCTGGCGGCAGTGCTGGGCCTTATGCACCTTTGGATATGGTTGGCTTTTTTGTCTGCCAGGATATACTACTGGTTCTTGTTCAACTTGCCATCAAAGACATTTGACTTTCTGCAGTCCCACAGGATTCATATGCATGGTGTCCCTGAGGTTAAACAAGACCCGAGTACTCAGGCTTTTCTTTTTGCCCCATTTCCTGCCAACAAACTGACCTTTCTGTTAGCAGCCTGAAGCCTGAATGCCTTGAACTGTTACTTGGCATTTTTGAAAACCAGGGACCACCAGCAGGGAACAAAGAGAAGACTAAGTGGAACATAAACTTTCTGAATCTGTGTTAGAGACAGTGCTAATAACTATTTTTTTTTTGCACAGAGACAAACTTATCCCCCTGAATATTGAAGAATGATACACATTCAGAAAATACATACTAAAAATGTATTTTCTGACTGTGCATACTTACTAGACTCTATAATAATGTTTACTACGGGTGCCAAATGTGGTTAATTTGACCCTTCTGCATAGCTGTACAGGTGCTGGCATGCGTGCATTTGTGAGTAAGCTTATGAATCTGCATCTGAATCCAAGAAAGCGGGATGCATGCCTATAGATTTTCCTCTGATTTACTAGAAACACACAGAAACACAGAATCGTAGGGGTTGGAAGGGACCTCTAGAGACTGAGTCCAACCCTCCTGCCAAAGCAGCTCCCTAGCCCAGGTTGCACAGGTAGGTGTCCAGGTTGTTTTGAATGTCTCCAGAGAAGGAGACTCCACCACCTCTCTGTGCCGCCTGTGCCAGTGCTCTGTCACTGCTCTGTGAAGAAGCACCCATGCATATTTGTGCGGAACTTCCTATGTCTCAGTTTATGGCCATTTCCCATTGTCCTGTCACCACACACTGAAGGAGAAGGTCAAGTGATGAAGACTTTAAGATCAGAGAAGATCAAATCAATACCACAGAGAGTAGAATAATTCTCTTTTGGTCTAGATAGCCAAATTTGGAAAGTTTAGAAGTTCAGAAAGGTGCCCATGTCAAAGCATTTTGGGTGATGTATGTTTGTCATTGTTATCTGCAATGTATTTCTGCTTATTTCTACTGGGTAAAATGTCCTAAGAGGTGACAGAGACAAGAGAACCTTTAATTTGAAGATCATTGAGGCAGTGTGAGGAAATAGCTGAGGTTACAGAAGTATGTGAATGATTATGCAATGGATGTGGAACATTCCAGTTCCTTTATTCCTTTCTTTGGTTTCCATGGTGCAGGATAATGCACTTTGACCTCAGTAAAATGAGTCCATATTACCGCTTGCTGGAGTTATAAACTTTTAAAGGAGGTTTTGCATCCTGACTGAAGATTTAATATTTACCTTTATTTACTATCTAAACTGGATCATGGATGTTAGATCATCAAAAAGTAATCAAATTAATTTTTTAATTAGCTTCCCTCATTCTGCTTTGATCAAACTAAAATGGGCATCCTACTTGGCAGCAGCTGGTTTTCAGGAAAAGTAAATGTTTTAGTTTGCTTCCTGGACTAAGGATGAGCACTGTCGAATATAGGTCAAAAATATGAGCCGTGGGGCTGATAGGCTGCTGATGTATTTTCTAGAGGAAGCTAGAAAGACACTGGGTATTGTTTACTATCTTTTATCTGATAGTATTCTGCTGTTGTTGATTTAGCTGGTTTGGGGGAAAGATCTTTTCCTCTGAAGCGTTCAGGGTTCCCACATGCTGTGAAGACACTAAGAGCCAGGTTTGCTTTACATAATTTAGTAGTCACATAGTATATCTGGATAGACTATTGATTCTTGATAGGTTGTTCTCCTGGTTAGAAGCTACAGTGGAGGTGTTGTTAAAGGAGAGATGCTACAGGTCAGTCTTGCTTTAATGCCCTGAGGTTGTGGAGGGAGGAGTCAGCATTTCAAAGGTGCTATACAGGCTGCCTGCAGACTGCGGAAGGTATCATGGCATCTACTATATTTGTTTCCTCTTGTCATCCTCTCTCTATGCATAAGAACAGACTCACTGAGAAATGGCTCCTTTGCTCCCTGAAGGAGGGCTCTGGCAGACTGAGGATCTGATCCCTTTTCCCTTTAGTTCACTCCAGATTTTCAATTTCATATTGACTTAATGGACTCAAATTCTTAAGATTACTGAGATCTGGTCTTAAAATGACTTATGCTATTGTTGCAGTTTGTTGACATGAAAGTTTTTATGGTTGCTATGGTTTTACACAAAGGTCAGGGTGATCTCACAGTGTCTCTTTTAAAGTGATCAGCAGTACTTGATCTCTACTGTATTTGCAGTATATAGGGAAGAAGGAAGAGACCTGTGGAATACATATACAGAACAAACAGGATCTTCTATTGAAAGGGTAGTCCCAACATGCTCTTCAGTGTAATGAATTGTTCAAGGCAGGGCACATTCCAGTTTGTAAAGGCTAGCAGTGCACAGGCTAAGTGATTGTAAGAGGGCATGATGCACACTGAAAGCAAAAGCAGCTACAAACTGAGTATCCTGCTGGAGCTTTTTCTTCCTCCTACCTTTTGCATGGAATCCGCATTTGCTATAGTCAGAGCAGTTCACTAGCATCAGCACTTCTCTGATGCTTATGACTAGCAGTAGCTCATCTTTTCCTTGGGAGATCATTTGCCTGAAGAACAAGGCAGAGAACATTGGGCTGTGACTCTGATATAAAAGATGAATGTTAGCTTGTGCTTGTTACTTATTTGGGAGTTGATTTCAATCTCTTTGACACAACTAAGTAGGAGTTGATGCATTTCAAATCTATTTCTCCTGGGGTGTTTGGAAGGAGGCTAGGATTAGGCATCTAAATCCTAATTCCTGGTAATCAGGTCCAGCGTTTTAGTAGAAATGCTGTTGAAATAACAAAATGTCTCCTGGAAATGTTGAAGGGTTTGAACCCTAAGCAATTAATAAAGCACTGCTAAATTGTAAAATGAGATCCCTGAAGTATGATCTATTGCTGACAAACATTTTCAAGTGAAAACTTCCAACTATTTTCCCATGAGGGACTGAGGAAATAGAGATCTGCAAAAGTGAGACAACAGCTGAACAAATACAAAGAACGTGATGCTGCAACTTTGCAATTGATATTGCTTCATGAATGTGACACAGTGGAACTGTGAAGTTCCAATTACGTCCATGGTCTTAGAGTTTCTTCATCAGATCATTGTGTATGAGGCAGCAGAAGTACCATCTGTGGCTTTCAAAAGGATGCAGATAAAGAACATTATTGTTGGTCTTGCACTGGAATGACACAGATGGGCATTCATCATGACAGATCAGGACAACATTGCGGAAGCAAGTTAATATACTGCTTGTGCTAGCAGTGCTGACAATTGTATGGGGGGGTCCTTGCAAATCTGCACAAAGAACTGAGACATCAGAAGCGCACTAAGATTGCAAGTCATTGCTAGCTGAGCCTGTGGGTGGGTTACACATTACAGTTGTGAGAGATATGTGGTTTCTAGTGCTGCCTTGGGATTCTGAAGGAATGTGCGTGCATGGACTTAAACTTCTAAGAACACCAGACTTGAGGAAGCAGGAAGTTTTGTGGTTGTGGGTACCTTGCTCTCCCGAAGCTGAATTGGGTTGTAAAAAGTGCCTTTGTTGACCAATTACAAATACCAGGGCCCTTGTAAGTACTGCTTCAGGGTCAAGCTCTGAGAAAAGACTGCGAATGTGGAGGAGACTTTCTACAGACTGTGATGTGGCAGATACTTTCTGTTTCTGAACTATCACAAGATTTCCCTATTCAAAGATGTTGCATGGTCTATGTACTGACAGAAAAACCTAATTTATATTCAGAAGGCAACTCTATATTGTTCAGAATCCCATTAGTGATAGCACCTTTGTGACCTCTTGGAAAGGTGTGTCTAGCCATCCCATGACCACTCCTTTATCACATCCTGTCTTTGAATACTTGTTTTGCATGGGAACCACTTTTTTTTAACAGTCATTCTGTCTCCAAGTTTGNATGTTATGATGTGGAATACCAGTACCAAAAATCATGAAACCATGACATCTGTTCACAAATTAGATACTATGATAAACAGCTTACTGTATCAGCCTGTTGCCCTCTTTCTTCTATGGCTGCTTTACCACCCACAGTCTCTTTGTTTTCTAAGTCAAAAGCCACCTTAGGCAAATCTGAGTTGCACTCTCTGAACCCATCACCAGCAGTTGTTTCCACCTTACCAAGCCTTCCTTAGTGATCAAAGGTGGGAAGCTAAACACCACTTAGCAAATATGCTTTATGATCTTATCAAACCTTATGACAAGATAACTAATGCAGTATTATCTCACACATCCATGTTATAGATTGCATTGTCAGAAATAAATTTGAATCTTTCAGCATCAGAAAGGTCACACTATTGGCTGAATATGATACTTTCAATATTATACTGAATTCCACTGGGGCTTTCCTAGGTTTCAAAATATGCATAGTCACATTCTATAGACCTTAGCACATTGACAGTTAAGATAGGAGAAACTTTGTCCCATCTGAAAGTGCAAAGGAAGGCTTTGTGGATATTAAATCTTATAGTTTTGGCAGGACCATTTGCAAATAATTCACATGAACAAGTAAGTGAGATTTAAAAAAAAATAAACTTATTTAAATTCACTATATTGTACAAAAGAGATTTGAGTGCCTTCATGGCATTAATTAAGAAGGTTAGCAACTTCACAGAGACTGAGCTTCAGAGAGCTCACTGCTTTGAAAGATTCTATCAGTGTAAAATAAATTCTTTTTACTTAAAATGGAGTACATAAAAAAAATCCATAAGGATATTGCCTTGCCTAAGGCAATTGTGAGTAGTAATCTTCTGTTGATTCTTTTGGTACCAGTATTTCACTTGGGGACTTGATGATAGACAGTGGGAAGGAAATTATTTGTTTTATCCCAGAGGAGGTTTTGAGATTTTTTTTTCCCCTGTACAGAATAGGGAAGGAAAACTGAAATTATGAAAATTTTCAAGGACTGGCAATCTGAAAATCATGAATCATTTAAGTTTCAAGTACATTTTTACTGGAAATGAGTAGGAATTGTTGAACAAAAGTCTCCCAAACTGGGAGAAGTCCTGGAGATCTTTTTTTTTATTTTTCATAAAAGCTGAAAGGGAAATCACCTATTGAGAAATGTATTTTATCAAAACATTCTCTATCAAAACATTCTCAATCAAAACCTAGGCTCAGATAATTTTCAAAGAAAATTATTGATTGATGGATACTTGGAGATTGTCTGGTCCAATGCCCTCTACTCAAGCAGGGATGCCTAAAGCAATCTGCCCAGGAACAGGTCCAGATGACTTTTGAATATTTTGAAGGAGATAGAGTCTACAGCCTCCCTGGGCTAGCACTTGCAGTATTACTTCCTGAGGTACAGAGGGAGCCTCCTATGTTCCAGTCTGTGCCCATTGGTTCCTGTGCTTTTTCTGGGAACCACTGAAAAGAGCCTGGGCTCTGTCTTTTTACACTCCTTCAAGTGTTTATACACATTGATAAGATTCATTACTCAGTCTTCTGTTCTATAGGTTGCAGCCCCAGCTCTCTACCTTTCCTCATGGAAGAGATGCTTCAGTCCTTTCATCTTTGGGGTCCGTTGCTGGGCCTCTCTCTAGGATGCTTGTCCATGTCCATCTTGTACTAGTGAGTACAGAAGTGGAACCAGCACTCCAAGGGTGGCTTCACCATGGCTGAATGGAGAAGAACACCTTCCTTCACCTGATGGCATTGCTTTGCCTAATGTAGTCCAAGATACCATGAGTTCTCTCCTACCAGGGCACACTGCTGACTCATATACTTGAGAAGCTTGAGAGGTGTGACCATGTGAATGAACCTCATTAAATTCAGGAAGGCCAAGTGAAAAGTCCTGCACACAGGTTGGGGCAACCCCGTGCACAGATACAGGCTGGACAAAGCAAGGACTGAGAACAATTCTTAGGTGAAGAACTTGAGGGTGATGGATGATGAAAAGGTCAGCATGATCCTGCAACGCGTGCATGTAGTTCAGAGAACCAACATGGGTTGAGATGCATCAAAGGAATTGTGACCAACAGGTCAGGGGAGGTGATTTTCTCCCTCTGCTCCACTCTTATGAGAACTGACTTGGAGTGCTGTATCCATCTCCTGGGCCCCCAGCACAAGAGAGACTTATTCCTGCTGAGGTGGGTTCAGAGGAGGGCCACAAGGATAATCAGAGGGCTGGAACACTTCTCATGTGAGGAAAGGATGTTCAAGCTGAGGTTGTTCAGCCTGGAGATGGCCCTGAGGGAACCTTGTAGCGGTCTTCTAATGTGTAAAAGGGGCCTACAGGAAAGATGGGGAGGGATTCTTTTCCATGTAGTTATAGGATAAAGGGTAACAGTGCTAATTAAAAGGGTATAGATCTAGATTTCATATGACGAAGACATTTTTCAGTGTGAGAGTGGTAAGGCTCTGGAACAGGTTGCTCAAGAATAGCTGTGGATGTACCATTCCTGGAGGCATTCAAGGCCAGGCTGGATGGGTCTTTGAGCAACCTGATCTACTGGAAAGTGTCCCTGCCCATGGTAGATAGTTTGGAAGTAGATGATCTTTAAGGTCCTTGAGAAGTCAAACCATTCTAAGATTTGATGAACACCACTCTTAAGAAGCTGAGATATTTCAAGTTCTTCCTTCCACAGGGAAAGCACCCACCCCCCGCCTATACCTTGCTAATATGGCACCTTCCTCTGTTCCTCCAGGTTGTCTAATACATGTTGTTCTGCTTTTCCCCAGTACTGTCTGTGTTGCTCTTCTGAATAATTCTCAAGTAGAACAGAAGATATCTGCATCTGAACTGCTGGCCCAAGAAAAGGCTATGTAGTTGTACCCTTGCTGACCTTCTTCCTTGCCAAAAGGACAGTAAAGTCTTATGTTCACTTGTGTTGTCAGTCTGACCAATAGGCCTCACTGTTGCAGGGAAAAAAAAGAATGGAAAAAAAGGTGCTGCTTTAGATGCATCTGTTGTTTTAAATAGGTTTTGTCACTTATACTCACCAGTGAGAAGAGAACCTGGATTATGTTTCCCCATTTGCTCCTGTGCCCAGGTAATGCAACTACTGTGTGAAAAATTTCATGCTGTAAATAGCTTCTGATTTAGGTTTCAACAACATGAGCCTGATTTTTTTTTTTCTCATTAAAATGAGAAACAAGGAGATGGTGAAACTCCCATGGACTCTAATAAAAGCAGTAACAGACCACTGAACTTTGCCATGAGAATCAAATAGAATAAAGACAGGGGTGAGGAGGGATCAGCCAGTGTTGGAAGAGATGTCAGTGTAGAAATCACCAGACATTCTGAAAAAAATAGAAATAATGTGTGACTGCTTTAAGGATGAGTATGTTTTATATAATTACAGATATTTGCATATACATTTTGTATGTTTTTTTTTAATCTTTTTGTTTATACAGTGTTCCTATTTCAACCCCAAAGTGAATAAAGATCCTTTTTTTAAAGTATACATGTTTAATAATTTGAATAAAAACTAACCCAAAAGAGGAGAAAGTAGACTTCCAAATCTTCTTTAATAAGCAATGTGAATTTTGTTTGTATTTTTTCCTTTTTATGGTTTTTTTTGCTGAATTAAAGATGGATTCTGTGAATGTTGACAGTTCATCTTCTAGAAAGATGCTTTTATGTTTGTTTTAATGCCTCTTTTAATGTCATTTGATCCTCCGTTGTGTTTTTAACAATGCAAGGGGAACGACTAATTCATCCATTATTTATCTCCTTTTTTGCTTTGCTATGTTTTGTTTTGTTCTTTCAGTCACTGTATTTTAACACATTTTTGCCAGGTGCTTCAATTTTTATTTCTCGTATGCCTTTGACATCACTGTAAATGATGTTCTTATGAATATGTAAGCTTCCTTTTTATTTTTTTTAATCTGCAATACTCAAAAGTCTTAGATTGTGGAATATCCGTACGTTCTCTATAATCCACAAATTCTCATGGAACTAGCATGGAATCTTGGAATCATACCTTATCAATGTCCCATTCAAGGAGCATTACTCATTAAGACAAAGGTTTCATTTCAGGGAGCATTACTCATTATAGTCTTACTGTTAGTTCCAGTGCAGGTGTTTTCTACTCCCTGACATACTGATCAAAATAATTTACACTTGATCTAGAAATACTAGGTCATAGAACTGAGGTTTCATAAGGAGTCGTTGTTATTAAAGCAATGGGATTAGCAGTTATTTAAATTACTTTCAATGCCTTTTGGTTGGGATCTTTTCAAAGACTATTCTCCATTTCAGTCGTTGCAAGTAGAGGGTTCTACTTGCCCCTGTAAAAACTAGTAAATGAAATACAAGGGTCATAATAAGTATACTACTATAATACTACTTACTTCATTTTCTGACACTTTTCCAAAGTTCTAGCCAGATCATAATTTGTGAATTAAGCATTCAGAAAGCATTTAGAGAAAATTAAACAGATATCTGATCAGTGTATCAAATTGCTTTAACTGAGCAGTTTTGTTATGAAAGCAACTTTGTCTTTTAGTATGTATTTAATGACAAACACTAGAATCTGTGCATCACAGAATGGGAATACTCCATATTTATAAGAAGGCAAATTGGAAAGTTGAACAAGATGACTAAATGCATTTTTAATTGATAAATATGACTTACCTGCTGAGTTCCCATGAACAAGAAAAGGGAAGAACTGGTAAGTCCAACACCAGCACCCAGCACTCCAGAGGTTTCTCACCAGGGCTGAGTAGAGAGGAAGGGTCACCTTCCTCAACCAGCTGGCAGTGCTCTGCATAATGCAGTCCAGGATACTGTTAGCTTTCATTGCTGCAAGGGCATCCTGATGGCTCAGTTACCACTTGGTATTCACCAGGACCCTCAGGGTTTTTTCAGAACAGATACTGGTTAAGTCTTGCCTGTGCGGTTTTTCTGTTTGAGGTGCAGAGCTTTGCATTTCTCTTTTTTGAACTTTATGAAGTTTCTATCACTCCATTTTTCTAGCCTACTGAGGTTCCTCTGAATGGCAGCAAAACCAGCTGTTGCATCAACCATTCTTATTAGCTTTGTGTTGCTTGCAAAGTTGCTGAGGATGCAGACTGTCCTATCCTGTAGGCTGTTAATGCTGATGATAAAGATATTGGTCATAGACTCTGGGGTACACCAGTAGTGAATGGCCTCCAGTATAGTCCATACTTAATCAGCTCAGAAATAAGGATGTTATTGGAGTCAGCGCAGAAAGTCTTACCAGACTCAGAATAATACCAGTGCTCTTCTGTTGTCCACTAAGGCAGTCAAAAGCTATCAAGTTTGTCAGTTATGATTTTCCATTTAGAAATCTATGGTAGCTACTGCCAATCATCTTGTTTTGTAACATCTGGAAGAAGTTACCAGGATTATTTGTTCTACCACATTCCCAGGAACAAAGCTGACTAGCCTGTAGCTCTCTCAATCTTCCGCTTTGACAGCATCAGTGATTTTCGCTTTCTTCTAGTCCATGAGGAACTTCTTCCAGCTGCCATGAACTTACTCTTTCAGTAACGTCATTTTCTGTATTTTCCCCCTACTTTCTCTTCTTACTTACTGCATCTCTCACTTAGAAAGACCTGCTGTTGTGTACTTCAACAATAATAGTCCTACTGTTGTATTAGGGTCATGATGTCTTTTCATCCCTTTTTCCCCAACTGTTTGTTTCATATCTTGGAGATGAACATACTAGTTCTCTCTTTGGCAGGACTTACGCCACCACACATATCAAAATTCAAGTAAGATACTTCTATAATAATTAAGATAATGAATGCAACCTTTCAGCAAGTAGCTGAAGGAGTGGAAATAAACATCTCACAGCAAAACCATATTTCCATAGCAGCCAAACCAGACACCAATTGCTCTATTTCAGCCTCCTTTGGACTATCACTGTTACAGTGTCTTTATAGCATCTGAACTGTATCTTTCCAATAAAAACTATCTATATAATTTCTGGCTGTTAAAAAGCATTTTCGTAAGAATGTTATCAACTAGCAGTTCCTCATCTAGGAACACAAAGACAACGTTTTCACAGGCAACTGTTTAGGCTGTGATTTTTGCCAGTCAGCTGATAACCCCTTTGGATGTTGTTTGTTTCTATGACATACGGATGAGCACCTAAGATATGTGGGTCACCACTTACAAGTGCTATATATTGCCCATAAAGCAACCCACATCATTAAGACTCTTCTTGGCATTTGAAAATAGACTTAGCATTGCCAACTACTCAGTCATGCCTCTGAACCTTACTCAACGCTATAATGCTAATTACTTCTGGAAGGCCTTGACGTATTTTATAGTTGAACTGCCAGGTTTGCATTTTGCTGCAATTCATTCACATTCACATGTGTGTCTTGTTAGCCACATTATGTTGATTTCATTTCAGGGCTAGAGGAAAGCATGGAGTTGTGATTCCTGTGTTTGTGTCTGACAACAGTGTTCCAGCAGAGAACTGGGAGGGTAAAGGATTTTGCCATGTTTTTGTGACCTAAATGAAGCGTTGGAAGGGTCTGGCTTGTTTATTTTTCCCTTCCTGTCTGTCTGTTACTGTGTGTCTTCCCTCTTGTCTAAAACTCAGGACTTAATACTTTGGAAGCAGGGATTCTGTTAGACTTCCTGCAACTGTTAGTGGAGTGCCATTATTGGAAGTCCTAATTCTTGCAGTAAGTAAATTAATCTATTGAAATCTTTACTTTTCTTACTTCTCCCCTATTCATTTACTGTAATATTTTGGCACTTACAAGAAAGAGACATCATTTATAGTGCAGGTTACTGAGGAGCTTTAGGCCTGCTTCAGCAGAATTTCTCCTTATCAGTATAATATCAGTGTATAATATTCCTGTGTGTAACTACGTGTCATTGGGATAGGCTTATAGCAAAATAGAAAGGCAAGTACCCACTCTTTCAGAAATCCTCTGCCGTGCCTTCTTGAGTTTTTTTTCTAAAATAAGATTAAGCAGCTTGAATTGAAATCTGTGTCATGCATGACATTGAATGAGGTTACAAAGAGGGTCTACGCACAGCCGAGACAAAACTGTTTAGAGATGCTGTTTTCATTGAGCATCACATCCAGAACTGTGAGATACCTAAGGAAGCAAAGCCCATAGGCTTTAGTATGTTTGGAGAGGGAAAAAATAAAACAATTAAGTTGCATGAGTTTAAATATCACCACCAGACTGGGAGATACCTGCTCCTCATGGATTTGCTCAGTATGGTTCCAGCTCTCAGTAGAAACAATCTGTTGTTTATTCTTGCTGGGCATATTTGAATTCTGGTACATTTGGTACACTTGAGTTCTGTCACAGTGCCAGAATTCTGGCACATTGGTATTCTGGCACAGTGTTGTGAATTTCAAGGAATCAGGTAGCTTTAACTACTTCAATTTCTCTGTGCAAGGCTCAAGTCGTGAATAAGAAGTAACCCCTGCAGCCAGTCTCTAGATGATTCATTTCACTTTCAATACAACAAACCCAATTAGTTGTAATCTATGGGCTTCAGAGGAGTTGGACTTGGGATGAATTTGTCCTGTTGTGTCTTTGCAACATACAGGATTGGACAGTATACTTTGTCCTGCAAATTTGCTTAAATTTACACTCCTGGTGGTTAGTGGTTACTTTAAATGAAGATGGCCAGTAGTTCTCCACTGTGAATGGAGTATGTCTGTTCTTATTCCAATCCACTGGAAAAAGTGTCTACTATGTGAAGAGAAAATTGAGCAATATTTTGGTGTGTTAGAGTGTAAAACCATAATTAAATCTTAGGCTGCTGTTTTTTGAAGAAGATGAGGAATTTATTGTCAAAAATGAAATGTCAGATTTGATCTTTGGTCAGAGAAAATTAATCTATGAGCTTAAAATGATAAACTTTTGCTCTGCTGGGAATGAACTCTGTTTATCACTCATCAGAGGTTTGCCTTTCAAAGCCACAGTGATAACAATAGGGGTGACAATTCTTTCTAACCTGTTTTAACAACTGTTCATCAGAACCACCTAGAAATGGAATATTTTTCAGCAGAGTTTCCTAACAGACAGAGTATGTTAAAACTAATGTGTTCTTTTTCAGCTTTCAGAATATCTATCCTGTATTTCATTTACCATTTTTGCAGAATGCAAATAACAGCAGGGACACAGACAGAGCTATTAAAAATGTAAGAGCTATACCAGTAAATCACTTAGTTTGTAGTAAATCAGTTAGTTTACCGTTACTGAAGATCTGTATGAAGTGAGTTTCACTGTTGGCAGAACAGCATTTTGTAATAAATAATACAAAATATTCTCTGTTTTTTAAAAGAGGTTTTGTAGAGAAACTTCAGCAATAAATGATTTAATGGGATACATGACGATCAATGGAGTTTCCTTGCTGCATCTCGGAATATTGAAAATCCTGCTGTATCCTAGGATGACCTTTGTCCTTTAAAAGGTTGTTACCAGCAGCTGGCTCTTAGTCTTTTCTAATTTTGAAGAGGAGAAAATCTGAAATTCTAAGGCTTGTATAGAGTTCAGGAAAGTGAATTATCTGTCCTCACTGGATGCTGCAGTACCATCAAGTGATATATACTATGGTCAGCAGAGCCATCTTCCTAAATGGGCAGAGATCCTTTGGAGATTGTAAAATGCAGAGGAAATCATTCTCCACCAGAAAAAGACCACTGCAGAGAGTTAGATGGGCACACAGGAGAGAGCATCTCAGAAACAGATGGGATCTGTCAAGCAGATTTCCTGCTTTGCAGTGGAAGGGCAGAAAAAAAAAGGTATATTTACAGCAGGGGAAACTGGATAGGATAGAATGAAGAAAGATGAAAGACATGAAGTTTATCCCATGCCCAGTGCAGTACTTCAATCATAGCCTGTTGCCGACAGCAGATATAGTGAGATATCAAAATCTTACAGATCCAGGCTCTGGACTTGTCTTAGAGACTCAAGATACCTGCTCCCTGCAAGTTGGCTCCTCCCTAAATCAGTCACAATAAAGTAAAACTTCCAGACTTGTATCATCCCTGAAGTTCTCAGATTCTCCCGCATTCATCCAATTGTCCAACAGAGCTGGATTTAATAGCAGTTTCCTTAGTGCCAAATGCAAATTTAATGTAACAATTCTACATTTTTTTTCTGCTTATGCATCTAAGAAATACACTAGTTCTATCAAGTTCTTTTCCTTGTTTAATAATTCTTTGTTTTTCTATCATCTGGCAGATTTCAATGATAATGGTGTTTTTTTCATTTGAGATTGAAAAAAAACATTCAACAGCCTAAGGCCAAGGACCAATCCCTGCAGAATATCATTAGAAACATCTCCACTTGACCATAGTTGCCTGTTTAGAAAAGTAAAAAATGTATTTGGAACTTGTGTGCAAAGGAAGGGCAGAAAAGAGTAGGTCTTGGAAGATGATGGGTGCATAATCACAGCAGAAAGATTAGTAGTAAAAAGGCTTCAGGAAGAGAAAAAAGAAGTGATCAGGAAAGAAACTACATCTTAATTCTCATGAAGTATCAGATCAACCAAACAGCATCTGGGATTATGAAAACTATTCTAAGGGATAGACAAATAGGATCATTTTCCCAGGAGGATGTTATGGTCCTACACTTAAATGAATACTTCATTTCTCAGAAAGAAAATGGATTCTATTTGAGTAAGTCAGGGCACAGATGCAGGGAGATGCAATTCTCCCCAAGGTGGAAGCAAAACTCATGGAGATCAATGCATATGGATCAGATGGGCAATATTCATTCTATGTACTGAATGAACTGGCACTGAGAGCGTAAAGATTTTTAGTGAACCTAGCAAACTGAGAGCTCTTACCATATGAGAAGCAAACAATGGATGCACTGTCTACCATATCAGAAGGGGAAAAAGCAACTTAGCCAGCAACAGGACCATTGAAAGAAAGAGGATAGACTGATAAAATGTAACTTGGTTTTGTGAAAAATAAGTTGGGCTAGAGATACTTCATATTTTTCTTTGTTAACTGATTTTCTAGATAAGTAGATCTAGTTTATCTGGATTTTCTTTTTTATGCAGTGCCACACAAGAAGTTATTGGTTATGCTGAAGTATTAAAGGAGATAAGGCACAGATTGGAGGGTAGATAACAGGCTTGTAATGGAAGAAGAATGAACAACACTAAAGAGAATGTTTAGCGCACTCTATGAAGACTGGTCTTGTGACTGATACTCAGTTTTTTTAATTGCTGATAGGCAGAATAATTAATCCAGTATCCCTTGTGTATAATTTTTTATTACAGTCCCAGTGGGAATTTCCTTTGGTTAGTAAACGAATTTTTCAAAATTCTGGAGTGGGAGTAGGTTGGTCCAGAAGGGATGTTTGGGAAGCAATGTTCAATGTCTTTTATAGATTACCTTGGCCTCAAAAAAGTAGATGTTTTCTAAGGGAATTAGAAGGCTTGGTCGGTGCAAAGGCAGATAAAAGTTTTCAATAGAAGAATAAGGCAACTTGGACAACTAGAATCATGGAAATGTATAAAATGTAATCATGTACAATGAAGAGCTGTGACTTTAAGAACTTATACGAAGTCTGCTTGCTTCATAGTGGGGACTCATCAGATGGAAACAGTTGATGAGGAGGAAAACACAGATGACAATCTCCAAATAAATAAATCTCATTGCCTGTGTATGACCCAGACTGATATGAGGAAAAAAAAACAAGTCTTTAACCTGAGGTGGCTGTTTTTCCAGTTTATCCTCTTAGGACTACTTGCCCAAATTACTGCCTATCCTTTCACAGAGACATTAATCTCTTGTCTTACTGAGATCCGTCCACTGTGACCTGAGGTTCTGTCATGACTAGGTCAGTAAAGCAGCTGCTCTGTGTTGGAGAGTAGATTCTGCACCTGGCAATTCTGTGGCAGAATATTGCAGCATATGCCAGTGTGGATTACTGAAAGAAGTGATAAACTGCCACTGAATTATAAAATGAGAGAGATTGTGAAAACAGGGTCTCTGTGGAGTTTACTCATACAGCAAGAAACTGTGCTGGAGGCAAAAAGAAAATTATGAGTATCTAGGAAATATTAGTAAAAATCCCAGGTGTACAGTGTGCCTCTGAATGTTCAGAATATTGGCAAATATTGACTCCAGTTCTAGCTGCTTATTATAACTGCTTTGCCAAGTCATACTGATAGAGGGCAGTTATTTGCCCTTTATTATTATTTCTTGCCTTGTTACAGATGGTTAATTTTACTGTGGGAAAGAAAAAAAAAAAAGCTTTAGAAATATAGCTCAACTATTAAGTTAGCTACAGAGAGCAAAGAATAATCCAGAGGTAAGTTCTCTATAGCAAGAATCCATCAGTTAGAAATGAACATTATATCATACTTTCCAGATTATTCATAGGATTAATCCAACTCTGTATACAATAAGCTCTCTTTACAGATCCAAAAGCAGCACTGGCACAGAGACTCGTTTATTTTGGATGGTTTTCAAGATACATATTGTTTATATTGTGCTGTGGCCTGGGACTGTGGAAGAAGAAACTGTAGGTTCTAACGAGCAAACTGAGGTACATACAGGACTGTACGTTAGGAAAAAGCAGATCACTAGCTGGAAATGGGGGTGTCATGGGCAACTGCAGCAAGAGGGATTTATGCTGGAAATAGAACATAATTTTTCTTTATAGTACAAGAAAAAGAACCAAAAAGAAGGAAGCCACAAAGTGAGATTGTCAGCTATGTCTGTTGCTGACTCTGCTTCCAGGTGTGTTAGTTTAGCCTGGCTCTGTTGATAATAGTGGTGAAAATCTTGTGAAAACAAGGTAACCAGAAATAGGTACTGGCATGAAAGTATTTTTTTAAGGGGTGAATTGTTATGCAGAATTGTTATACATTCTGGATGCTTGATAAAATTCAGTGTGTTGTGTGATCAGTATATTAAGCAGGCCTGTTCAGAGATTGTCTGATGGATGTGGGCAGATTGTTGGGGAAGGAAGCATGAGAGTAGAAGACAAGTGGTGATGTGTTGGTGGTTGGATTAGATGATCTTAGTGGTCTTTTCCAACCTCAATGATTCTATGATTCTGAAGCTGTGACAAACACTTGCTCCTGCACCCAGCCATCTGAATTTAGGTGTATTGGTTGCTTCCCACTTCAGTAACTTAACTCTCTCTTGCCTTGTTATTAATCTAGTTATTAAATGGAGTGGAAGAGAGAGTTGCTTCAAATTGCAATTCTTCTCTGAAGCACTTTAGGAAGGTCAGTATTGAGGAGGAATGAGTGCTGGAGGGGGTCTGTTATGTGACTATTGTTACCAGAAGCCAGTTGTTCACACTCAGCTTACAGAAATCTATGATAGGTTCAAAAAAGAAGGTAGAAAGCATAGAAACACATGATTTATGACCAGACTAGTAGAACCCCTAAGAAATATGTACTGCAGTAGGAAAAATAAGTCAGTGAATAAAACGTACCCCATCAGCTGTGGCTGGGTATGGTGGTGAAGCCAGAGTCAGAAAGTAGAGGCCAAGGCTAGCAGTGGAGGCTGAGACCTGGCCATGGCTGCAGACAGATGCAAACTCAGGCCTGAGCTTTGCTTGCCCTTCCTGTAGGGCCTAATACCCTTTAAAGAAATGTGTATACTTTCCTTTCTTAAAAAGTAAAGCAGCTGAGTTTCCATACAAACATGCCTCTCTCAAGACAGGCAGTTGTGTTGTCAGTTTACCCAGCTGGCGTAGTCCTTCATCCTAGCCTCCTGGAATCCTCTCTCTTCCTTCTGTAGGCTCTACCACTGGGCCAAGTGATGGGATGATTTCCTACTAGGAATGGCTGTAAACACGGGCTAGCTGTAGGACTCTACGCTGAGGGTTGAGCTATATTTCAAATGCTATTTGTGTCCTTGCTTGTGTCCTCCTCCCAGTCCCTGATGAACAGGACTTGTATCTGAATACTGTTATGCAACACTCCTGCATCAAGAGGACCAATACAAAGAAACCTAATGAGGGAAACCAGCAGAGGAGTGTCATGAGCAGTTACTGATGTGCTTGGGATTAGGGAAGAATTAAAAACAGTCACTTCTTGTTGTTAACTCTACAAAACCCAAAAGGCTCAGCACTTTCAGTTTAGAAGGCTGAGAAAGTATAAATTATAAAACTAGAATAAAGAAGCTGGAAGGAACAAAGGCATGACTGGACCCAGAGAGGCTCTGCAGAAGAATTTAGGTGGAGTGATTTCATGTCTGCCTGAATACTGCTCCTTTCTCGAAGCAAAACTTAATTGTTTTTAGTGATCTTAGAAGATACTGTTCTTCATCTGTCTGTTCAGAAAGACATTTTACAGCACTTCTGGCCCAGTTTAAATGAAAGCTAACTGGTATGTACTTACTTATAGTCCTGTGAACCAGGTTTGTTTTCTTCTCCTCAGGCTGCAGGGAATAAGACTTTACATATTCTGCTTGAAATTAGCATTTGGAAATCCAAGGGGAGTAAATCAGAGCATCTTTGAGGGCTGTACTGGAATGACTCCTCTTTGTGTGACTGATGTGTCTGACTTTTCACCCTTCTTGACACAGAAGCAGGCAGTCGTTTAAGTGCTGACCTCCACCTCTTCTTATGTTCTTGGCTATCTACAAATCTAAGTATTCCAGTGATTGGTCATCATGCAGGTTTGGAATCTCCTAGGTTTTGAGCATGAGAATTGCTCTTCTGTGCTCCCATTTCATGCGCTGTTTCCTTTTTCCTGCTCTGCTATTCTACATCCTCCTGAGCTCTTTCTCTGGGTCTTCTCCCATATGGAGTTGTACCCTTGACCTACATGGCCACCACCTCAGACAGGCATCATTGCATGTGCTGGGAACTGCGGCAGCCTGAATTGCTCCCATATGTGCTTTATTATTGGCCAGCATGGAGCATATCACTACCAAATTCTTGTATATACTGCTATTAAACATCCACAGTAATCTTGAGGAAAACCTATGATAATTCATGTTGCGGTTTTCGTTGCTGTTAGTGAACACTACCTCTTTATGAGCAATAGGCCAAACTGACAGAATGAAGGCACTGTTCTGGAGGATGATTACAATAAAAACACTAAAATCATTGTCTTCTGAAAATAAGACTGATTGGCCATCTTCCTTTTATAAAATGTCATACTTGCAAATAGAATTTTTGAGAAAACTGATCTTCCTTTCAAGAGCAACAATTTGAGGAGAAATAGGAAAAAAAATATGCTTTGTAACTCATGTTTCAAAATTGAAATTTTTACCTGAAAGCAGAAACTGAATTGCTGCAATGACTTTGGGAGTTACAGGGTGTTCATTGTACCTTCAGTGTCCATGATGAACTGAGCCACCTTGACCACTTTGTCACTCATGACGACATTCTAGAATGGCATTATTCTCAATTTTCATTGCCTCTTCTCTCCAAAATGTTGGAATATGCTGAACTGTGGGAATCCCTGCCCATATAGAGACCATAGTCCACAGAAATGAATGGGAGCACAGTCCCATCTGTGCAGTTTTTATGAGATAGTAACCTTTCTGATCTCAGGGATGGAGGGCATGAAGGGAAATATTTGCATTTCCTACCTGATGATTTTTAAATACCTGTAAAATATCTGTTAAATATCAATAGGATGTTGTAATCTTTTGTTACTTTTAATGAAAACTGATTATTTTTGTTAGAGTGGAATTTTGCTGTCCGTGTATAGGTCAAATCCTTTTTAAGGATTTCAAACTCTGTTTAAGGACAGGTAATTTCAATTCTGTAGCTTTTGCCACTTCCTGTATAGCAGAGATTCTGCACAGTTTCACTTCTCAGCACTTAGCTGTTCCAGAAATTGAGTACCCCTACGAAAACAGAGTTGTTTTCTGAGACAATAACTTTCAGATAAAAACACTGTAAAGAATAAGGTTAAAGGGCAAAAATTCTTCAATGTTGCTGGGGGGGTCCCCTCTACAACTCTGCACTGGCAGTCACTGAGACTTTTTCTTAGATTGTCAGGGAATTTCTGACAAATGTTTGTCCTTTTGCTGTCAGAAAACAGTTTCTCAAGAAACATACAACACCTAAAGGGAATTCTCTGTATAGACCAAAATATTTGCTTTCTCATTAAGTCACTGAAATGAAATATTTTGTCTCTATGTTCAGATGGAATCACTGTTTTACTTTTTTAAATAAAGAGGGAACCGTTTTATTTTACGTTCATCACCAAAGCGGAGGTTTACCCTTGTGTGCTTGTGCTTCAAAGTAAGTATAATTTCACATTCCCAGCTTTCCTTATGCATGCACTACAAATTCCTTGGGATCCCTTGCTCTCTTCTCATATTAAAAATGCCTGATTTTTTTTCCCCCAGAAACTGTACGATTCAGCTGAGCTCTCTGCAATACTGTGCTGGAATTTAGAACAGTTTTGTCCCACAGAAAGTTCTGTTAATTAGCCTTTCCTTTGATCTGGGATTGAAAAAATCAAATTATTAGAATTTCCCAAAGGAGAGAAATTCTGTTTTGTGGCCACTTTGCCACTGACTACTGCTCAGTCCATCTCTCAGTCCCTTGAAAAGGGAAGAGAAATTGCTCCAAATGGAAGTGCTTTAGCGTGGTTACTCTTTCAACTTGAATTCAGTCACACTTAAAATAAGCCCAGGAGAGAGTTTGGCAGATACATAATGTGTTAAATGACAAAAAGATTGTAATTATTATGATACGGCATGCATTAACTGTGAAGTTTTGATGTAGGTTAAAAAAGCAGCAGTCCTTAGAAATGGATTTTCCTAAAGCATAAATGGTAGGCAAGTGCCAGGAAAATGAGACATCTTTTCAATTTATCTTAATAGTTAATTTCAGCTCTAAAAATAAAAATGCTGATTAATTACCTTTTTAAAGCACTTTAATAATACCACTATTTAACCTTTACAGGAACCCGCTGGAGCAGCTGAATTTTACTACTGCCAATTTAGAGATAATTAAGGAGCAGATCTGTTAAAACTTCTTCATTTTGGTTACCTTCTATTTTTTTAGTGCCCACCTGGAGACATTCAGCAGTTGAAGAACCTCTGCACCTTCTGTTGATTTCAGGCTGAATTGTGGCATCTCCAAACTTTTTGCCACCAAGGTTCCACACCAAATACCTGAATCTATGGGTGTCCACAGTGATAAACTACTTCTGAAAACACACCCTTGTGACTGTATCGCTGGAGGCAATGCAGAGTCAGGAACACAACAGATTCAGTATACAGGCCATTTTCCTGGGTTTTCACTCCAAGTATTGTCCTTTATTTTTATTTTCATTGGCATATTAAAGTTAGTCCCGTAAGTAAAGCAGATGAAGAGTTAAGGTTTGATTTTTGGAATGAAAATGATTTTGATGTGACTCTTGATCAGACATTACTGACCAAGAAGCACTTAGAGAAGTGGTCTATTGGACAATTGAATGATGAGTCAAGGTGAACAATTTAAAAAGCAGAATCTAATTTATCGTTTTTAGTGACTGATGGAAATATTGTAGCATGTGCTTTGCTTGTGCAGCCCCTCAGTGTCTTTCCTGTGGACTAGAGTACTGTGTTGTTCACCAGAAACCAAGTCTGAGGTCTTGTGTAGACAAGTTATAGTGTATTCACAGGCCAGATAGACTGAAGGAGACAATAAGGAACACAGTCTTCTATTTTGACTTTCCTCAGCTTGATTTTAAGGGTTACAAACATGGCTATTATCAGTAGGAAAGCTGTGATCTTTCATGTAGTTTGTGGAGCAGTTGTGGGTCTAAAGGTAGCAAAAAATAGCGGGTGTGAAAAGGCTAAAGGGACTAGTAGCATTTAAAAATGATTTATCAGAAGTACTACTGTGGAAGAAAAACCAGGAGGGATGGAAAAAACTTGAAAGCATACAAATGAGCAAATATGGGGAAATACTTGCTCATCCTTGCCACAGACTAGTTAGAAAAGGAATATATTTTTGGTCATGGATAAAGCACTTGTTAATGTGGCTGACAGAAGTTTAGCTCTGGGAGGAAACCGACCATTTGTCAAATTTGCATATTTCTTCAGTTAATATATAAATGAAGTGAACTGTTCAAACAGGAAGTCAGAAAATTTGTTGTTTGAGGTCTAGGCAAACTAGCCATCTACCACTGGCAAGAGCAAACACCAAACGCCCCAAGTAAAGCTGCAAAAATACAGCTCAGTAAAGCATTTTGAAATAAAATAAAAGGTTATTTTCCTCTTAACCATCACCAGTTATAATCTGTTTTATGCCTTGACATGAAAGGTTAATTCCCAAATTCTAGTTTTTCCAGCTCTCACAGTACATTAAGTCCTTCTTGAAGCCCGACCATTCATTTCTCTGATCAACTCAGTTTCCCTTTAAAATGATTGAACAAATAAACAAAACAAAGGAAAAAAACAAACAAACAAAAACCTGACAATCTTCCCATTTGTGAGAGAAAACTTGACAAGGAATTTCAAAGGCTGACATGTTTTCAGGGAAGACTGAACTAATACATAGGAAGGAAGTGTACAGTGTGTTACTAACTGCACAGAAACCACTTCTAGCACAGCAAATGTCTCTGCTTGAAAACAATTGGAGACTAGAAGAATATGAGAGGAGAATATGTTCTTGTCCTGCTCTTACTCTTTCCTTGGGATTTGCTCATTGCAGCTATTGGAGATGGGTCTGGATGGACTTCTGATTTGATTCATAATGAGCTATTCACTATTCACTATTCATATAGTGAATAGCATCTACATTTTGAAGACTCCTACATCATGTTTCATCTCAAAAACTGCTTTCAGCATATCTTTTGGAAAAGCTGTGCATTTTTCTCCCAGCATTTAGGACTGAACTACTCTCAGAAATTCCAGGTATTTGGGTAAGTAGACAGTACTGAAATGCTGGGTGTTCTTTTAGAATTGAATGGTAATGCACTATATTTAATAACAGCAAGGACATAGTGCATTTTCCAAGAAATTACCAGTGAGAGTTCTTCTTAAAAATAGGAACTTATGAGAACATTTTTCTTTTAGCATCAACTTCAAAGAAACATTTTTTTTTTTAATAGAAGAAGAAGAATCAACACATGTATTACCAGACAATAATTACTTTTACTGCAAGTCTGTCACTACAGTACCAATTGGTTTGCTTGCCTCGGAAACTGCTTCACCATGTGGTTTCACACTGGGGCTAGGACTTGCTGGAGTTGAGGATGTCCTCCATGTTCTACTGGACCAAGGCCTCAGCTTAGGGATCTGACAGATTGTTGATTAGGCAGCACTGAGCTAAGACCTGTGGGCTCCTTCAATGATGCAAATTTTGAAGGAAGCAAAAACTGCGTGAAAGAAAATGAGCTCACTGGCTACTTATGACAAAATAAAAGATATTTGGAATTTCTGCATGGCAGCACAAGTAATGTTTATAAGGGCATAGACAGCATCTGCAGGGATGTTTTATTTTTAGCTTGAAATGTTTAATATGGCTAATTAATTTCCATTGGGATGTACTGCATAAACAGGCAGAAGCCTGCCGGTGAAGTAAATTACCCAACCTAGAAAGAGGTAAGGTGTATGTGAGGGTGCTTAAAATGGGAAAGGAGAATTTGCTGTCTGGAAATGGTAAAGAACAAGTAATAACCTGAGTTCTGCATGGGGTGCCATAGGTGTGTGTTATGCTCCTGTGATGAGCAGGATGAAGGAGTCTGTGTATAGTGCCTGTACATGACAGCAGGAACAGAGACCCAGCTGCCTCATGGTTGATAAAGATTAACAAGAAAGGTCATGAGTAATACTGTGTGGCCTCATCTTTTACTTTTGGGCTTTGTGTGCATGTGTGTACCTGTGCATATGAAAAGGAGGGTGAGGAAGCTGTTCATTGTTCTGTGTCTCTTAACTGCAAGCATTGTTATCATGGTTCTGGAAAAAATTAGTCATGGAGATGTCTGTCATCATTCCCCTGTGATACAGTTTGCAGGAAGCCAATGCAATCAGTTTGATGGCTGAATTAGAGGTCAGAGTGGGAAGGAGAGGACCTATGTGCCCAACAGAGAAGGCATTGAGTCATTGCTCAATATGTGCCTCTGTACTGGGCTTTCCATTTCATACTCTCCCAGGTGTGATCCAAGCCAACCCCTGCTGTCTGTCCTGTGCTCCTAGGACTGCATCCTTCTCCTGGGCAGTCTGACATGCAACCCTTCATTTCATGGCTGGGCTGTTTGTTGATGGAGAAAAAAGAGCTGTTCCCTTGACTGCAGCTGCCATCTGCAGCAGAGGCAAAGTGCTGGCACCAAGATGAGCAGTGCAAACATTACAAGTGATAAGCCCCTTTCACAGCTTTCTGATATGAGCAGGGCTGCTTGTGCTTCTCAGCTCTCTATGTAGGCATCCCTGCACCCCATGGCCTGCTGTTGTCCTTTAACAGGATTTCTTTGCCTACCATTCAATTTGCAAAAGTTTCGGAGAGATGAGCAGAAATCAAACTAAGCTGCCACAAAGGGATAGACTCTGTGGAACTTATTTTATTCATGTTCATTGAACGAGAGTTGGACTAGGTGACCTTTAAAGGTTCCTTCCAACTCTAAGGATTCTCTGATTCTACAATTCTATTCAGGTGTTGTCTCTGAGGGTACAAAGGAAAGGACAGAAAGGACTTACTGACTCTTCTGCATGCTAGCAGCCTCCTCCAGTGAATGCGTTTGCGTGAGCACCTGTGAAGGCAATTTACAAACAGCAGTAATTAATCCTGAGCTGGACCACCCAATGGTCTTTCCTTCCCTGGATGTGACTTCAGTCAGCAGGGGCTGTTTCTACATTCTGGCTGGGTACCTCATCTTAAGAAGCACACGATGCACAGTCTGTTTGTCTGCTGCCACTTCGGTTACCATCTGTGAGGTTGCTATTGTTCACTGGCTGATCCAATCTCTTTGTAACTGTAGACTGGGTATGGCCAGAAGACGCCACTGCCACTAATGTTAGGGAAGATAAAAGCACATAATAGGCTTTCTTGTACATCGTTTTGTTAACAAGCCATCTCTAATAGGAAATGTCACTTAGACTTCACTTTTGAGACCAAAGATTTTTTTTCTGCCTAATTGAAAGCATTAAAATCTGCCAAATCTAACCATTAAAACTTTACATTTAAATTCAAGCTATAATGTTTCCCAAACACTTAAAGCTTAAGTAAATTTGCAATAAGATGTGCATAGATTTATTCCACATATGGCTCCCCTATGGGAGCTTCACAGCTAAATCTCTATGCTTCTTACATCTTATTGTAAATATGTACGCTAATAATGCACAGAAATGACTTTCACAGCCATGACTCACCAGTAATTTTTGTTTGCAACATATTTTATATCATAACATATAAAAAAATCAGTTATGATTTAATACTGAGGATTTCCTATTGCATTGTTATGGCCCTCTGCTGAGGAGAAACTAACATAGATCTGCAAACAATGGTTTAATTTGCCCAGCCACTGCATCTCACCTACTTGCATATCAGTAATAGTCCATCTGCTGCTGACAATCTGTTCCCAACATAGTAATGTAGCAAGTAATAGTATTATAGTAACGTAACACATCACAGCAAACCACTCCATAATGAGCACAGAAGGTTTGGTAGGTTTGAAAATACTTGGCCTGTGCATTATCATTTTTTGCTATTGTCATTATGTTTGGAATGAGGCTTGTGTGAGTAATTGGTTGATGCTTGATCAGAAAAGTTAATATTTATTCAAGGGAATGGCCTACGTGAAAAAAGACTGATGTAACAGGACACACGTTAGTCATCAGAGGAGAGATTAAATATTTTGGGAGGGATGGTGGTAAATTACTCGTGAGTGTTACAACTGATTTTCTTTCATTTTTTCCTTTCAATCTAAGAGTAAACATGAGTACTATATAGCTGGACTTAGAATACCTATTGTCATGATAAGAAGGAAAAAATATTTGCCATCCCAATCCATGCTACTGGACTTTTCCTTCTAAGATGTATTGAGAGTCTTTTGTTCTCAAACATGTTTGGTACACCTTTTATCTAACAGAGAATGAGTGAGAAATATCAGGGGCAGGTGCTAGCTAAAAGAAAAGGGCTGTTGAACCCCTGAAGAAGATGAGGAGATCTACTCAACCCTGTTAAGATCTATATCCTCTCTGTGATCTAACCAGGAATATGCAGCCTTCTGGTACAGTTACACGTCCATATTAGTGCTGAAATGTTATTTAATTTTTACAAAGACTTGTGTCAGAAGAATTATGCATATCACATATCTTATGATTTGATTAAGGAATTTTTTTCGATTTGTGTTAGAGAGTTTATTCTGAAAAGAGAGGAGAAGGGAAGGGAAAGAGAAAGGAAAGAAAAAAAAGGAAAAGGAAAAGGAGCAAGAAGTAAGGAAGGAAGGAGGGAAGGAAGGAAAGGAGGGAAGAAGGGAGGGAGGGAAGAGAAGGGAAGGGAAGGGAAAGATCAACACTGCGGTCTTCTGTTTCTTCTGTTCAGAGTCCTAGGACAGATGAGCAGTGAGAGTGAGCCCCCATGACCTGTGTGTAATGATAAATGAGATACTGCTGAATCATGCAGTAGTGTGAAATTTATGTAGGTCAGGTATGGGTGCATGCTGCATTTCTGCCCAGAAAGGCACAGAAAATGATAAGGAACTCATGCTGGCTTCCTACCAGCTCTGGTATGACTGTTGACACCTGCTAAGAAGCACAGTGTGGTGTAAATACATGACATGGTGTGATGTCTGCAGGTATGAACACAATCTCGATACAGCTTCAGCATTTTGAGTTGGTGGAGAGCATATATGTGTATTTGATTAATGCTTTGCATTATGTGGCTATGGTGTTTCTGTTCTTGTATTAGCAGTCCTGAATTCAGAGCTACTGCGCAGTCAAACCACACGCTTGAATTGGCATTGAAAGAAAAGCTGTTGAAGTTCATGGTTGTAGAGATTTCTGGGTCTGTCTTGAGCAGCTTGTGTAGTTGCTCCACAATCCAAATCTATTGGCTCCAAGCATTGTGGTGTCTGAGACAGTCTCAGGATTTATTTCTGAAAAGGAGAAAATAGCTCAAGTAGTACAAAGGGAACATGTTCACGCAGGTTATTCTTTTTGTACCAAAACCTCATCTAGCTATAGCATATGGTAAGGTTGTGGATCAAGAGAGTTCTACTCTCATAGATCACATTTTATAAATCAGAGAGCTCTGTTTCACACACTTCTGTCTTTAAAGAGAAAGCATTATTCATCAAAATCAAACTCCCTACTGTTGAGATGGAACTTTCCTGGGACTTAATTATATCAGGATTAAAAGGACAAGAGCCAAAGATGTTAGATTCTTCCTCCCGTGAGAAGAAGTTCAATTGCTATCATTTCAATGTTTCTTTACAATTAAGGCTGGAAAAAAGACTTTGGAATCCTCATTTAATGGCTTGGGATTAGAAATGAGTAGATCTGAATCCTTGCATGAATGTTAGAGGAAAATAGATTGCAAAGGTCATAAACAGTTCTTCTGTCTGTAAGGGCAGAAGATACCAGCTCCCTAGCTCTCATGTGAATGCTGCAGGGCAGAGGTGACCAGGAAAAGTAATTAGAAAAATATCTGAAGAGCAGACTAAATTTTTGGGTGTGCCATCATAGATTTGCAACTGATAACATTTTTTCACACAGAGCTTTTTCCAATTAACATCAGCTTTATTTTGCCACTTCTGTCTGGTCCTAAAAAGTACTAAGGTTTTGAGACTTACCCTCCAGACATTTACTGCCTTCTTCCATCACACACAACACTGAAGCAGGTCCCTATTTTGAAAAGTATCTTGCATATATACAACTGTAGAATAGCTGTTTATTAAGTGCTATATCCTTTAGTGCAACATCCGAAAATTCCAAAAAGTACACATTATTTATTATTATGGCAGAGAATCACTAAAATGAGTTGTTAGAATTCAAGCAGAACTTGTTCAGCAGATGTTTAGTCACGTACAAGTGTTTAAATTCTGACATTTGCGGCACATGGAAAGAGGATTGGGAGGTGCTGGTGGCAGAAAGAACAGGCTGCTACAGGCCAACCAAAATAACTCATTTAGGGCTGTGCTGTGGCTGTAATTAAGGCAGGGATCCTCTGATCAGACTGGATATGTATTACCTGCAGGTGAATCAAACACCAAGTCCTGCAGGGAGTCACTCTGTTACTTCGTTAAAAAGATCATATATATTGGGAACTCTTCAAGGATGACATAAGTCTTCCTGTCTTACAGCTTGCAATCAGCTAGTTCTTTGCCATTTTAAAAGTGCAGTGCAGCAAGGTCTTAGGATTAAAGAATTCTAGTACATAACCCATAAATTAAACCAGCTCCCTTTAATGTAGAAGGGACCACTTTTAGTATCTTTCTTTGAAAATTCATTTTGAAATGATTGACTTAAAAATATCTGTATAGCAAAAAAGTACAGCCCTTCTTTGTCACTTTGTGGAAAAAAAAATGACAGCTAAGGCTGATTTAAAATGCAAATAAGAAATGTGCTCTACAGGACTCATGACCTCTTCTGTGTAGACACAGGTGAATCTTAAGGAGAGATTTCTTCCTCTCCTAAAGTTGACATATAAAGGAAGCTACTTAATTTAATTGTTCTTTCCTTTCTTTTTGTTTTTGTTTTTGTTTGTTTGTTGTTGTTGAGGTCAAGAACTAAACAATAACAACAATGTCCCCAGCCCCAAATTATGTATCTTAAACATTTACAGTTCTACATCACCTGGAAATATGCATACATTTCACTCCAACTTTTAACATAACATTCTGTGGTGAAAAATAATAAATTGTTCTTATGGAGTACATTGACATAGTCTCTTTAAAAAATAATAATAAATGATGTGATACCATGTTCACTTGGGCTGAGGATATACACAATCTTCCATGTTGAACTCAGTTGGTGGAAAATGATGCTTACCACAGCCTGCTCTGTTTCTTGTCTCCTCCCTGCTATTGCTCTATAACTGTCAGCACAGGCTCTTGTGTGAACATTCCCTATCTTGCTTCAGCCCAGAAGGAACTGGTTAGCCTAAAGAAATCAAGTGGCAGGTGTTTGTTCACAGAGGTCATTTTAACTAAACTGCTTAGGGAGCAATCAGACAAGCAACTCTGCTAACAGATAGCAAAAAAATAGATGTGAGCAGAGGTGGTGACCTTTCCACCAGCACAGCTGTTTGAAAGCAAATGTTTGTCTGCACTGTGTGGGGTACATGACAGGTTACCTTACCTGACTACAGTATAAATTGGATGTGAAACTGTGAGTGGGAGGAGGAGAAAAGTTTATTGTTACGGACTAAGTAATATGAATCAGCCACAAGTCTTTACTCAAATATTTGGCACATGTCTATTTGGTATGAGAAGCATTAGAAATGTGTCTTTTTTTTTTTTTTTTTTAAGAAAAGTTTTGATTAAGTAATTGATCATGATAAAATACGCTTCAGTTTTTCAGGTAGGTACCATTGAACACTTCTTCCCACTTTTTGATAATAAATGCCATCTTGAAAAATAGTATTTAAAATTATAAGCAGTGTGGAAACTTCCCATTGATCCAAATCCCCTTTAATGCAACTGAGTTGAAGTCAGAGGAGATAACAAAGAATATGACATTTACTGCATTTTACAGGAAAGGTAAACAATTCCAAAGACAAAAAAACAGAATGTCAGTTGGTACATTTGACTAGCCCAGTGGTGCAGGAAAAACATATATGTATGTGAAGGATTTAACCATCTGCTTCAGTTCTTGGATCTGAGATTGCCCTGTTGTTGAAACTCTGTCTTCTAAGTTGAATGCCTCGAGCCATTGGTGCTGAAACCAACCAGCACAGAAAGGCCCTTGTCTACGTTGCCTCATGATCTCTTATTTTAAACTGTGAGGGTTTTTTTGCTTTTTTTTGGACTGGTCCCTGGCTTTATCCTGGGGAATGTCTGGGAGAGTGGTAGCTGGTCTGGGGGCTACTCTACTCCGGGCTTGGAGAGGTGCTTGCATCTCAGTATCCAGGAACATCTAGTACAGTTTAATAAACTAGAATAGATTTACCCTCTGTTTCACTGGGCCAGCCACCATTTGTGGTTGTGGCTTGTCACATGCACAACACCTGATGCATGAGAACTTGTGATTTTGTGTGAATTTATGGATGGTCAGAATGCTATCTGGAAACGAGGCAGGGCTGGTGTTCAGAGCAGTAGCTAGAAAGAATACCCATAGATACCTTGTTATACTTGGTGTGGAATCTCAGCACTTTACAAATGCCTTGACAGAAAGATTTCATGTCCTTTTCTCTAGAGGAGGGGTCTGATAGTCCACAGAATCATTACTGTGATACTAACTGTACTTCACAACGTCCTTCTGCTGCTGTTATTTTGCAGGAGTTAGGAACTATATCCCAACATAAAGTAACCAGTAGTGAAGCAATTTAGTTATTACTATCATTAAGAACCTCATTGACCTCTCTGTACCACCTCCTGTACCTCTATGCTTCACAAAAAGAAAAATTATTTGCCTGACTAAATAGTCAGCTAGTAAATGGCCAGGGTGAAGATAACTTGATGAGTGATTGCAGGCAGAAGAGCCGCCCACAGTGGTCTAGAGATTGCTGTCAGAATCTCCTCTCCTGATAGCCCATAACTATTTTAACAACTTGGAAGAATTTTGCTATCCATTGCCTAGTTTTCTGAAGCTGTGGTTTCTATTATCTCAAATATGCTGAAGGATGTAACACATGTTCTGTTCTATTTTATTCCATGGGTTGGGAAATCAAAAGCTAAAGAAGTGGATCTGATGTCTTAATAGGATCAAGTACTTCAAAAACAAGACTATTTTTCTGCTGAGGTATTAAAAATTCTCCCCCAAAGAAAATCCTTCTTTGTTCCTGTGTTTTAGAGTACTGAAAGAAAGTACTAAGGCTTGCTACCCATATTCACACAATTTCCATCTTGCTAGAAATCAAAGTAACACAGAGGAGGTGGAAGCTTAAAACTATTCTCCTAGCATTAAAAGATGTCTTTTGTATTCAATTTCAACTGCTCTGAATGTGAAAAACAAAAGAATCAATTTCTTAAAAATTATCCCTATCAAAGTATAATTATAAACTAATTAAGCCCTCCAGAAATTTCTTGCCTTTTGCCTGTAAGAAGTAACAACCTACAAAGATCTTCTACAAAGAAAAACTTTAAAGTCTTTATATATGTATTTATATGCATACACATACACCTAAAACTTTAAATGGCATTGCTCAGTTAACTAATCTGCTAGATGCAATAAGTGTAATTTCAATTGCAGTCACAACTTTAGAAAGACAATAAAAGTGTACCAGTTCATTGAACTGAACAACAAAATTGCAAGTGAAAACATGCCTGGGGCAAAGGTAATTTACTTTATAAGAATTTTTAAGTGTGTGAGTTCTGTGCCAAAATTTCCCATCCGCATTTTTTATCAGTGTCTTCCTGAGTCCAACTTGAAAATTATTCCTAAGCTAAATATGAATGTATTTATTTGTTTTTTTTGTTTGTTTGGTTGTTTGTTTTTTTTTTGTTTGTTTGTTTGTTTGTTTGTTTTTAATGAAAAGGAAGAAAATAGCAGTCCTGGTTATTCTGAAAAAAATTTTTTGGTCAATATTACAAGACAATGGGAAGTCAACACTAAGCAGAGCAAACATATCGTAGGTACAATCTACATTTAGTCTCAGGTTTTCTGAAAACCTCAATGGATCAATAAACTCTAGACTAAAAAGATGATACCCAAGAAGATGTTAGAAATCATCAGAATCTTAACAATCAGGAAAACCACGAGAATCATTTGAGTTGGAGGGGATCCTTAAAGGTCATCTTGTCCAACACTCCTGCAATGAATAAGCCTACAGCTAGAACTTCGTGGCACCTTTATCTTCTGATTCAGAAAACTTCTCAAATAATTTGTTTTCTGTTTTGTGTGTATGGCAGGATATGC
>VXAB01004220.1:394607-410588 GCA_013399175.1 Odontophorus gujanensis | reverse complement strand
TCTCCTCTCCTCTCCTCTCCTTCCTGCAGTGCTTGAATTAATTTTTTACAAGGCCTTCTAGAGCAGATGTTCCCAGCAATTTGCCTTCACTGACATTTCTCACCGCAAAGGGCAAGCTGTATTGATGAGAACTGTCTCTGTCTCAAGGAAAAAAACCCTCACCACAAAAAGCTCACCCTAACCCTCCCAGATGTGCTCTTTTATGCAGAGAGAGTGGATTTAGATTGTACCTATTTTTTCCCTCACACTGCTAATGTAGACCATAGTTATTGCCTCTATTTGCTATATTTGTCATTTACAAATGCGGTCTTCCCCTGCAGGGCTGCATGCAAACCTTATCTTCACCAAAATCAACACCAAATCCAATCAGTGCTTCATTTTATCAAAAGGATTTAAGGTTCTCATCCATGATCGGCTTCCTCTGTCTTTTTTTTCATGAGGCAATAGGTAAACAGAACTGGAGGATTTCATGAATGGAATGTCTCTCTTGGGAAAAAAAATTGTTTACATTGGCCCCTTTCATGCCTCTGTGAATCACCTGTATTACTGCCAATGCAGTCAGGGGGCAGTTAAAAAAATAATGAAGCTACCAGGACCATACCTGCTTATGTGAAACTCTTTGGGAAGTTGTTTGTTACTAACAAGTCTCTTTCTCCTTTTGTGAATTACTGTTTTTAGTTTCTCTTGGCTTATTTTTGCCTTTATTCCTCTGTGGAGAGCTTTTTCTTTTCACACTGGCCTGGATGCATTTTTGGCAATGATTTTTCTTTTGTAAGAAGCCCAGCCAATGCTGCTCGTCCATATCCTGCCTCCCCTCCCAGGGACACTAGGTGAGATCACACTTCCACAGATTCCTATTAGTCCAAGCATTTTCCCAAAGATTATGTGCCAGATAAATCTCAGCACATGGTTTATTGCTGAATATATTGTCTGCCTACACATGCAGAAACAGATAACCAGTGATTTATATTTTCATAATGACTACTGCTGTGATTCATTTACTCCATGGTATATTGGTGTCAGGGTAAATCATTAATATAAAAAGGGTGAGAGATCAAGAAATGGATGGCAGTATAAAGCGGCAAAAAAGGAGAGGCTAAAAAAAGCCTGGATGGACCTGATTTCTTTAAATGAGCTGAGGAAAATGGGTGCTTTTTGTCACATTCTTTCTGGCTTTGCTGCTCTGCTCAAGCCCAGAAGAGCCTGACCTTCTTCCCCCAGGAGGTTACCTCTACTGCTGGCACAGCACAGAGCTTGGAGCTGTGTAATACACTCACTGATGTTCCTGTTTCAAAGCTCCCTCTGCTGAGGGCAACTTCTGACCTCAAGCAGAAGGCTAAAGGGACTTAGGGGAGCAGCTAGCTGCAGGTGTGTAGCATGCCACATTCGTCTAGCTCAGAGCTGTGTGACAGGTCACTTCAAAATAGGTTTCTGGTCATGATACCACATGTGAACAACATATTTTAAATTTTAACTTGGTGTTGAAAATTTGTTATATATTTAACAAGTGCATTTTATGCCTTATCAAGTCCTTCTTGTTCTTCTTTTATATCAAAGGGTTTCTGTTCTCTAGAGAGTTTAAGCAACATATTTTTACATTTAGCATTATTTTTTATTTCTTTCCATCCCTGAAGGAACCACAGTGAGTTCTAGCCTTTTCAAGTGTGTTATTTGCAGGTGATTCTGTAGCTAAATGTTTTGAAAGTCCTTTAAAAGATCCTCAGAAAAGATCCCAGAAAATCACTATTGATGTGCTTAGAACATTACAGAAAGGAGGTAGGTAACAGTCACATCAACCACAAAAATGTTAACTGAAGCTGGTATAACCAAATCTTTCACAAGCACTGTTTTCAAGAGATCCTAATTTGATGCTGGTCAGCCATAGACTGATAACTACAGGAATTCTTGTGCAAGTATGTGCAGACATGTATGCATCAAGACTTGAAAGTCCTGTGTGAGTTAGGAAGTCAGAAGGAAGCAATTTCTCCAAATAAAAGGAAATATACAACAAATGCTCAAAATTAAAATGTTGATAAATTTCCGCTATGAATGATTAATTGAAAAACTCATAGCAATAACCACATTTATGCACACTAAATATAATCACCTTTATTTTACAAATTAAAAAAGAGGGTAGGGTTATGAATTATGTTTTCAGTGTTTCTACTTTTAACTCTGGAATATTTGCTGACAACGTTGTTGAAATCAGAGAGGGAATTTATGTGTTAATACTATTCAGGTCAAAGAAGAGATAATATCAAGATAGTATATTCTGAAAGAACCTCCTATCATTAGTAAGAATATGATTTCCTCCCCATAAATTCTTTCATAACTGCCTTTCAGCGATGACAGCGCAATCAGCTTTCTTTTTTTTCTTTCATGGTGGTTACACAGTGGGCTGAGATTTGCTGTATCTACTGATTCTGAAATATTTAGTGTCAGAAAGCAAGTCACAGCCAGACTATGGTAATTTTTATTTCAAAGGAAAATGCAGCTTTTAGTCAATATAAAGTTATTCATGGATTTATGGAAATGCTTGACAAGTGATCTTTGGTCAATGTGAAATATTTCACTTAAGCAATTTCAAAATGAAATGTCTTGGATTTTCTCATTTTATATGGTTATTTGAACTGGACTTTTCAAAGATTTGATTAAGCCTTTAAAAAAGACAAATTAAAAAAATAAACTGCATTCATTGGGTGGAGGAAAAATTACAAAGCGTAGTTCCTCCTTCACTACTTGGTCTCCCATCTGGTTTTTTATTTTTTGGCCAGGAATCATGTTATCTGTTATTTACCTGTCTTTAGTCACCTCAGCCATATAATGAAGAGGCTGCTGTTTCCCTCTCAAATTACTGAGCTTGTTTTACACCCACAGGCAAGGTGGAGGGGGAGAGGTTTCATGCTTATCGACTTGCCGTGTTGCACAACAGCAGACGTATTCTTGATGGTAGTCTGGGGAATGCTTTTTTGCAGGAAGTCAGACAGGTTTTGCACAACTATCTTGTTCTGGAAGATTTTCTTGAGTATGAGGTGTGTTTCACTGTTATCAAAGCTTGCCCTAATGAAGCTAACATGCTACCCTGGCTTGCATCAGAGACACCTTGGGGCAGGGCTGCTCTAGGTCTCTGGCATATGAGAGTTTGTTCTTGCCAGCATCCAGCTCTTCCCAGATTTTTCACTGTTGGGCTCTGAATCTTGTCTAACCAGAGGACAAACTAAATTTACTACGTAAGATCATGCAATTAACTGTTAAAGTGAATGTAGGCAATGATGGACAGCAGCAATGAGTTTTTTCTGCTGCATCTGGCTGACAACTCTGTCTCCTCTGCTAGAATTAGAAAGCTTTCCTGGTCTTACTTACATATGCTGAGCTATGGAACACAAATAAGAAATAGGAGGGTTTCTGGCAAAACAGCAGTTAGGTGTTGTTTGTCAGTGAGCTGTCAGAAATGGAAAGCACGAGAAAGAAAATTGTATTGGGTGGAGATAAGTAGTGACTTTCAGCCTTCAAAAAAAAAAAGCTATGTAAGAATTGTGCAGTCCAAACTCAAAAACTGTAAGTAGTATGGATATTTCTTAAGCCTGCCGATTGCCTTCACAGATCCTGAGAATACATTCACTTGTGCAGCAAGAATTGTGCACAGTACTGTTTCTGTAAGAAAGGGGGATAAATGTGGTTTAAATAGCTTGACAATAATCACAGACAAGTCAAGGGTCCTCCTTAGAATCCACTGATGCACGGAACCCAAAATCACCTTTTACTTGCACTTCCCACCATGTTGTCTCTTTCAGTAATGGGAGTACAGGGAAGAGAAAGCACAGATGAATCTGATTCACTGTGGAACCCATATTTGCAAAAAGAAACAAATTGGTGGGGCTGAATTTCTGCAAGCAAATCCAGATCCCAAAGCATGAAATGGGGCCCCTCTAGTATACTTGTTGCCTGAATATTATCTCTTTTGCCCTCCAATCAGCAACTGACAAGGACCAATAAATGCCAGTGTAAAAGCTCTTTGGAGTGATATATTGGCATCATTTTGCCTGTGGGAACTAGATGGAATTGCAGCATATCTGGGCTGCTTATTTTCACCACTTTTAAATATTCATATGAATACTTATGAAGTTTGCTTTTGCCCACTGCCTCAAATGAAAGATAGCAAAAGTCGTTTGGTACTAATCTGCCAAGAAAAAAAACAGTTTCCTTTTAGCCAGGATTCTGTTTATACAATAGCTGACAGAGAAGCACAGCTGTCTGTGAAATGTAGACAATGGCCATCTCCATTCTAAAGGGAGTTTTCCCTCTCTGAATGAAGTGTTGCATTGCATACAGGAAAATGGCAGCTGTAAACAAAACAAGGGAGATCCGAGTTCAGGCAGTGCTATCTCCTTCACCTTCCTTGAACCAAAGGGAAAACACTGATCAGAGGCACAGTGGATTTTTAGTTTTCCTTTTCTGCAGTGTTTTCCAGCTTCAGCATTCAACTCCCTCATTTGCTTCACTAAATTTTTCTTCTGACTTCGTCTCTTTCTTCTCTCTCCAGTGTCACCTCCAAAGTTCATGAACCTGGAGAATTTTCCATGACAGCTCTCTGTTCCCTTATACTCCCAGACTCTTCCCTTCCACCACTACACAGGGCAAGATCTGTATACACACCTTTTTAAAAGTGTGCCTGTTTTTGCCTTTGATGTTTCTCTTGCCTTTATTGTACCTGCAACTCATTCTTTGTGTGTATTCTCTGTGTCCTCCAGCTACTGCATGCCTATGCATTGCCCTTTGGCTGCGGTTCCTCACCTCATGTTTCTTCTTCCCACACCTTTGCTGTCCATACAGCTTCTGAAAACAGTTCAGCCATCTAAAAAATCTGAGTAGTTTGTTTGACTTTTGATACTTAGAGACCTGGATCCTTTGCATAACATTTTCTCCATGAAAGTCCTCTCCCTCCTCCACATTATCAACCTTGGTGCTAAGTGTGGTGGCCTGATGCCCCTCCATCCATTCTTTCTCTTTTTAGAAAAGCATTGCCTCCTCTTCTCTCCAGCCATGCTGAAGTTACGTATCATTTCCCCATGAATCATCCTTTCCAATTTAGCCTTACTGCCAGAATGTAACTCCTGGCTCCACTTGCTATAAACCTGAGCATGAAGCTCATCTTAAGAAACTTTATAGAATCATGAAACCATAAACTGTCCCAGGTTGGAAGGGATGCTCAAGGATTGAGTCCAACCCCTGGCTCCATGAAGGACCACCCGAAATTCCAGTTCTCACTCTGAGAGTGTTGCTTCCTGAACTCCAGCACCGAGGGCCACGCCCCCTGCCCTTGGCATCCTGTTCAATGCCCACCACTCTCTGGTGCAGAACCTTTCCCTAAACCCCAGCTGCCCCTCCCCTAATGCAGCTCCACGAGGACCTCCATGAGACCTCCCTTCAGCCTCCTCTGCTCTGGGCTGAACACCCCAAGGGGCCTCAGCCACTCCTCTTTTGTCTTGTCCTCCAGACCCTTCACCATTTTTGTAACCCTTCTTTGGATGCTCTCTAATAGTTTTATGTCCTTATGTTGTGTTGTGTTTTGTAATCCAAACCTGCATGCAGTGCCCAAAGTAAAGCCGCAACAGTGCAGTGTGGAGTGGGACAGCTTGAAGTGGGGTTTAAATCTCCTTTTAAAAGAAAGGACTTTACTCACTGCTCTCGATTTCTGATCACGCTGACTGTAATTTCTCCTTTTACCTCACCATGTAAAATTCATGCTCAATTCATTATGTTGCTTTAGGCCTACTGCAGTTATCATGACTTTTACAGTCATTACTCTAATCAGCCAGTTCTTGATTTGGAAGTGTAAAGTCAAGTTTACATGCCAACCACCCTGTCATGGCAGGTTTTGTTATTATCTGGATTAATTACTTTTATCTTGTCCTTTCCACTTAGAAGGAATTTCCAGAAATTTCAGAAACCTTCTTGGAATTTCCCTTATTGTGTGTGCCTGCAAGACAGAAGACAGTTTAGACTGATGTTGTGTAAAGATCCTTGTAAGTTCCACTGTTTTTTGGTGTTTCGTTACTATCTGATGTTCACCCAGGCAAGCATTCTCATTTTGTTCAGAGCCTCTACTATAACTTTCTTCATCAGGTCTTGATGTAAGATCAGTAGCTATAGACCAGTGCCAACACTGAGGAGGACGACAAAAATACGAATTCGTGTGAGTGTTTTCTACTATATCACTCAACTTTACATTTCTTCAAAGAAGTGTTAAGAATTTGGTAACATATCAAGAAGAGGATCCATGATGTTTGTTGTTTTTTTTTTTCTTTTTGAACAGTGTTAATTTCTGCTATGGCAAATCTCAAACTTCATCTGAAGCTTTTAGCACATTATTACTGATCAGTCTCCTTACTGTTCATATGCAACTGTTAATGAGAAAAAATCACAAGCTATAAAGCTGTTTAAGCATTTTTGAATTAACAGGATTTTTCAACAGGCATTTCTGCTATCAACTCTGCTAAAATCAGAATGTATATATTTATGTAAATAATTCTGGTATGACCAGTCAGAAGAAAATTCATTTTAGTTGGTCACTTGAATTAAAACTAATCTAAATAATTAAATATGATTTAATATTGTGGAGAAATTTTAGGAGTTATCTCTTCAGAGACAGATTTGATAAAATGTGTATCATGTTGGTTACTTGAAAAGAATACACTAGGCCTAGAAGTGAAACTTCATATTTTTTGTAGAGCTTACCTACCTTAGATTTTTATTTTCTATCATAAGTAGTTTTTTATCATTTTTGATTGATTAAGGAAAAAAAAGGGAAATTCTAATTTTAATCATGGTTTGACCTCCTAAAATCTTTGGGTCTAGTTATTTTCATGACTATCCTATTACTTATCTTTCTTTGCAGGGAGATTTTGACTTCACTTGTGGTATTAGCAGAAGAAATGGAAGGACGCTTGAATGAAACAACTTGTCTAAATGTCTCCATAATATAGGACATTATAAAGAACAACATAAAATGTGCGTATGTGTCATAGTATCTCTCCCTCCTCTCCTTTTAACATCTAAGCAGCCCAATAGGTTTGGTAGTCCATGACAGCCTTTAAACATTACCCTATGTACAAGATTGAGCAAAAGTTTCCAGCTGACTCAGCTTCGTGCACTAAGTGCTGTGTTTGAATCAAGGTTGTGGGCACCAGTAATTTGTCTGTTCCTGCGAAAATGGAATGCCATGATTTTCCACACACACCAAAGCTGTGCTTGACGTAATCTAGACATTATGGTAAACACAAAGTAATTCAGTACAGCTTACGTAATGGAGTAATGGTATGTTAGGGACATCAGTAGAGAAAAAAAAGTGAAAACTTTTTCTACAGATATCTGTACATTTTCTGTTTTAATTGTTCGTGTCTATTTTATTCAATTGAAAATCTACATGGCAATTTTCACTTCTGTCAAATGGGAACTGATCGTCTGACTGACTGCAGAATTGCTTTTCCCAAAAAGGATACCAAACTGGAGACAAGTGTCTTCTCCGATACCCTTTTTTTTCTCCATCAGCTTCCTTTCAGTCTCAAATGTCTCCTTGAGGGTTTATTACAATTCATAAACTAGATACTGAAGATCTCAGGTTTTAATACTTCCCACAAAGGTTCATTGATTTCTAAAGATACTCTGGAAATGTTCTTGTCCCTTGAGCATAGTGGAGTTACTATCTGGTTAGACAATGAACAAACCATTCACCAATGTGAAGGCAACATCTAGGAAATTACCTCACATCTAAATGCAGTATAAACATATCCCTCATCCGTTATGAATGAAATTCTCCCTGCAGTCAATTAAGGAGGATGTTTTATAGCTCTGTGTGTGATAACACACAAAGCTTTATAACAAATTAAATAGAAACACTCTTTGTAGAGTCTTCTGTATGTTTTGAAGAGAACTAGAGATGTTGTCCTCCTGGGTCATGATGGGGACTAGACATAACACTGAAGTAGTAAAATCTTCAGCAAAACTTCTGAGTCAAGTGACTTCTAAAATGGTTTTCCAGGCAGAAGACAATCAAGCTGAAGTGCAACAAGATACCCTGAAGTATTTCACACAAAGGCAACCATCTCCAGTGATTTAAATTTATTTGAGATGGTTGAATTAGGAGCCTTTAAAAAGTGATAGCATTATTTCAGTGGCTTTGTTCATCTTCTGAACATGCATAATTATTTTCAGTGGCCAGGAGGAGCAACGGTATCACTTGGAAGGTACTGAGGTCATGAGATCAATCAACAAAAGCAGTCTGTAACTTCTGTGTTTATTGATTTGGCTGCTTTTTCCCCAGCAAGAACAATTATTGCTCTGTTACAAAGGCCAGCTATTCACTGTTTAGTATATACACTGTTTTTACCATTCACAAAATAATCACTTTCAGTGTCACTTTTTAAACTTAAATATGTATCTATCCTTTCTCGCTTTTGTGCAAATGGTTAGGGATGGCATTCCTGGGATTAAGAAATGAATGCAAAGATCACATTAAAAGAAGGGAATGGGAAATATTACATGGATGTTGATATTTTATCCCTGTGGAAAAATTCAGAAAATTTAGGGTGAAAACACAATATAATAAACTCTAAAAAGGACAAAAAACCTTTTTCTTAATTACTGAGATAAAGTAAGAAAATGCAGTGTTTTCTTACATTGATATGGCTGAGAAATAAGGAGGCAGCAGTAAGAAGATGAGTAAGACATGTTCGGCATAACTAGAGAACAAGGAGCAGCAGCAGCCCACAGCTACAGTGCCTAGGTCTCAAAGTCTGAAATAAATCTCTTCATCCTAATCATTTTCATGTGTTGCTAGAAAGGTTAACTTCCCCATTATTCCAATATTCCATGGCCGCCTCCCACAGTGTTTGTTTTCAGTTCTTACTTTCCTCCATCTCTCCAGCTGCAAGAAGGACTCCGGTCCTCTTCTCAGTGAACCCAAGGACAAAACCTTTATTGGCTTAAATAGAGTAACTTTCTGTTGTATGTACATTGCTTTTCCTTGGATAATTGTCCCTAACTTATCCTATATCATTCATCTACACTCAAACTTATAAAAGTCCTCATGGGGTAATTTTCCCCTGAAAAGGACAGAGTCCACAAGCAGAGCTCCCAGAGCAAAAGCATATAAGCCCTTTTTGCCTAGAAAACAGCTGGCCACAACAAAATAAGATCTTGAGGGACAACAGCGCTGAACCACTCAGCATATTGAAGTGGTATTATTTTGAAGTGTTTCATCTGTATGGCAGTGTGTATTCATCTTGGGAGACTCCAGTGTAAACAACTAGAGTTGTACAACTACAGAGACTTCTACCTGACCAGAAGCAGAGTATAATTATTGAACTGTACATTCCTGTTTCAGTTAGGTTTAATGCACCACACATTCAGGGCCTAAAACCCTTGATCTGCCTCTTGGCTGACAAATGAAAAGGGAATTGAACTCCAAATCCCAGAGGAAAATTGAAAAATACAAGTTGAAAAGTCCAGAAAATATATGCTTTTTTCAAAATTAAATGTGGAAATATATGTTCAAGTAGAATTACTACTGTGTTCCCCTTACAATGGAGAGCCCAGCACTGTCTGTTTGCAACTTGCTAGAACCATAAATAAGCAGTGCATTGACTTAGAAGAATTAAATTAAAAAGAAATAATCTAAGTTGGCACTCTGAGTTCCTGAATGAGAAAAGATTTTCATGGGCTTTCTACTGTGTTTTATCTCTTCATATCACTTGTACAGATCTCCATTGGTTTTGGTGCCGCAATAAATAAAGTAACATTTAAACAGTGTTTCAAGCATGCCAGCAGGTTTTTACTAGCTTACCTGATAGCTACAAGATATGTATTTCTACTTTCCAGTCATCTTATATGTAGAAGTAATACAAGAATAATAAGCATTAATTTGCAACATGTGGACAAAAGAATTCCAGTTGCATTCCTGCAGAACTGCATCATTCAGTCATAAAAGTTAGTGATGAGGTATGATAGCAAACAGCTATTTATGGTGTAGAAATTACAGAACAAATAGATCTGTTGAGCTCTTAAGGCCTGATTAATCTATTATGTCTCAAATGAATCTGTGCAAATATCTAAACTGAACAATAGGGAAAGAAAATGGATTTTAAATTTACCCAATAGTTTTCACTTTTCATGCTTCAGTGAAATAGCTTTTATTTATTTTTATTCTAAGTCCAGCAAGGTATTTGCTTTTGAATTAGACAAACTGGTTTTTTGTTTCTTTGCTTTATATTTTTCACCTTTCTGAATGTAGCTTGAGGGTAATTTCAAAATGAACTGTCATAGCAAACTTTTGGATCAATGCATAACCAATTATTTCAACATTTTTTATACTGATTAAAAATCTACAGTACTTTTAACCAAAATAATTGGAGGAATTTGATAAATAACCTATCTACATTTTAGGTGAAGGAAGTAGCATGATCCTATTGTTGTCTTAAGAGGTCAATGGAATCATGTGGTAATAAATCTAGTACCCTTTCCTCATTTCATATTCTTTAAGATTTGAGTTTGAGTTGTTTTGTTTTGTTTGTTAGTTCTTTTGCTTTTAACTTCTGTCATGTTTCAAAATTAGAGCTGTGTGGTTTGTGGATCAGTGTGCTTCCTTACTGAAGTCTTACCAGTTTGCTCTTTGCTGCCCCTCTTTTCTTTGCCTGTATTCACCCAGTTACTGCTTAAACTTTTTAAAGGATAAATGAGTGGCCACTAGGACTGTGAATAGGGCTACCTTTGCTTAGTAAGCAGAGTCATGATCACAGGAGAAAAAAACAGTACAGGTTCAATTGATGATATTGTAGTTGATACAAATATGTGTGTCCCTGTAACAGCCTTCGAGCTCTTTTGGTATTGTATCTATAAATCAGTTTAAGATTCAGTTTTAGCAGTCAAGTTGCAGTCAAGGCTAATTGACTGCTTAGGTAGATATGAAGAGGATTGGTTGTTCTTCAGCCATTAATACTGAAGGACACAATTTCTGTAATAGCCAATCCAGTATTTTTATTTGATATATGGCTTTTTAATATATCATACTTCCAAAAGGCTGCCTGGCAAGTGGGAAATGAGATCATCCTGAGGTGAGATTAATGAAAAAGAGATTTTCAAGCCTCTGAGTGTATTCCTATCACTTCTGAGAAAAATTTCATGAGACACTAAGAAGATCTGCAGTGTCTTCTTTTCTATGAATGTTAATTATATTCTCAATTAATTAACTGTAATTCCTGTTGACTATGGTGATTTTGTTTAGAGAAATTATCTCTTAGGTCAGATGAAAAGGTTTGACTTTGTGTGACACACCAGAGTGGTTTGTTTGCTATTGTGGCATTAATATTCCTTAGCAGGAACTTCCCAAGGAATTAAAACCAAATTAAACTGAGATAGGGGCCCCTCTCCACTGACTTCTTTGTTTACAACATTAGTTAAGGAATCTCATTCACTGGCTGTCATATACAACTGAACAATGACATAGACTCTTTCTTTTTCACAGAACACCTTCTGAGCTGCATGAAGGGATGCATTCTCCGAGTGTACCCTGCTGTGATAGGGTTAGGCTGGTAAAAAAATAGAGATTTTGGTGCAGGTGAGAGTTATCAATAGAGCTGAACATTCTTAGCCTGGTTCTGAAATTTTCAGATGGTCTTCAGTCTCATGGAAAAGAACAGGACAGAAGCAAGATCTGTCTTCTCCCCAGCTGCTCAGAAACTTAATACACCTAGAGCATCTTAAATCTGTCTCCTAAGAGCTAGGCCTGGATGTAGGCTGCTTGAAAGTTCTCTGTGGCTTTATAGTGGATGAATTTGGAGTTCTGTAGAAGGTACCTGAGCTACCTTGTGTGTATGAGATTCATTATGTTGCATCATGTGAAACTAGACAGGATACATGGAGGAGACTAGGGCAGACCAAGAGCCCTAGAACCCATTCACAGTTCATCCACAAGAGCTTTATAAGACTTTGGAGAAACTACAGTAACCAACTATTCCTTCCACTAGAGAATCTTGAAAGGGTGCTCTGAAAAGGCTTTAGAATGTGCCGTTAGTGAATCTGGCATTGAAACTGCTTTTGCTTGCACGCCTTAACTGCTTCTTACCTTGCATATGAGATGGCAATAAGCATTCCTGTTGTTACTTTTTGTTCTACCACTCCAGCTTCAGAAATTAGAAAGCAGCAACTGAACTGCCAAAAATTCTCAAGATCTGTTAGTGGGTCTCTGAACTAGCACAAACTATCTTGAGAATCAGATCCTTTTAGGACAGAGCACGTCAGTTCTCAAAGCATAAGCTCTGGCCATCAAACCCACCACAACCCTTGCCCGCACACTTGCTGCAACAGCTTGGTGACTAATGAACTGGAAAGAAGAGCAAGACTTGTGATGGAGCTATGGGTATGTGAAGGCCATATCTTTTTTCCACACATATCCCAAATGTAGGTGTCCCAGGAAGGCCTCAGGATGACAATGAACTTATCAAAGTCAGAAAAAAATGCAAAACTTTTTTTGTATGATTCAAATTCCCTGTGAAATGGTACTCAAAGCAAAACTAGATGGAAGACAGAAGGAAAAATTTAAATCAGACATTCTAATATAAAATAATTGTTTTTCAAATTGGAAGGTATTAAGTGTGAACTGGGAAATCTGGATGAGTACATCTCTTCCATAAGACAAGAAGCAGACAGAAATAGAGCCCTAAAGCTGTAAGCAAAGTGACCGTGTCTGGGAAATACTACACATAAAATGCAACTATGCATAATTGCAGTGCTGTGAGGAATCACCATGTTTTGTTCATCCTTTGGTTATAGAACTGTTTCAAACAAAATATGAAAGAAAAAAAAATCCACTGTTGTGGCATTCTTTTGCTGTTAGATGTAGGAACTGACTTGGCTTGTCTAGGGTAAGGAGAAGCAGCTCCAGTGTCCCTTTTCAGGTCATATTTCCCAGCAAATAGTGGCACGGCCCTGACTGGATACCAAAGGATATTTGGTATGAGCATTCCCCTCCCTCAGAGATGGTGGAGGAGATGGGCCCATGACACAGCAGTTATTGTACTCTTCTCTGCCAAGCGGCAAGTTGAATGTTCATCAGAGCCAAAGGAAGGCAGGATAAGAGTGCTCATTGTGCCCTTGTAGCCATCCTCACAGCCACAGACTGTAGAGCTGCACAGCCTCCATTTCTCTTGAAAAGAAACCAAACAAACATGCTCATTAAACTCATGTTCTGTCTCTCTCTTGTTTATTTCTTGTCGTGTTAAAAAAGAGCCTATGTTGTTCTCAGCCTGAAACCTGGGATCTTTTCTTTTGAGGACTTCCAGCTTCAATAGTACAACTTAAGCTCCAGCTTCTAATTTGTATTCCTTACATCAGCTGCTAAGAAGTAAATTAAATTATTTGAATTCATGCAGATTTAAAATTACTAACTGCACTACCAATTGATTTTCAACCTTGTATTTTTTAAGAGGCATCAAAACCTGTGGCAGATGTAAGTTCCTCAATATTTAAAAGAAGGGTAAAAAAGAAGGAGAAAGGATTAATAAAACTGAGTGGAAGAAAATAATTTATTACAATCAGTTAACTGNGAGCCCTAAAGCTGTAAGCAAAGTGACCGTGTCTGGGAAATACTACACATAAAATGCAACTATGCATAATTGCAGTGCTGTGAGGAATCACCATGTTTTGTTCATCCTTTGGTTATAGAACTGTTTCAAACAAAATATGAAAGAAAAAAAAATCCACTGTTGTGGCATTCTTTTGCTGTTAGATGTAGGAACTGACTTGGCTTGTCTAGGGTAAGGAGAAGCAGCTCCAGTGTCCCTTTTCAGGTCATATTTCCCAGCAAATAGTGGCACGGCCCTGACTGGATACCAAAGGATATTTGGTATGAGCATTCCCCTCCCTCAGAGATGGTGGAGGAGATGGGCCCATGACACAGCAGTTATTGTACTCTTCTCTGCCAAGCGGCAAGTTGAATGTTCATCAGAGCCAAAGGAAGGCAGGATAAGAGTGCTCATTGTGCCCTTGTAGCCATCCTCACAGCCACAGACTGTAGAGCTGCACAGCCTCCATTTCTCTTGAAAAGAAACCAAACAAACATGCTCATTAAACTCATGTTCTGTCTCTCTCTTGTTTATTTCTTGTCGTGTTAAAAAAGAGCCTATGTTGTTCTCAGCCTGAAACCTGGGATCTTTTCTTTTGAGGACTTCCAGCTTCAATAGTACAACTTAAGCTCCAGCTTCTAATTTGTATTCCTTACATCAGCTGCTAAGAAGTAAATTAAATTATTTGAATTCATGCAGATTTAAAATTACTAACTGCACTACCAATTGATTTTCAACCTTGTATTTTTTAAGAGGCATCAAAACCTGTGGCAGATGTAAGTTCCTCAATATTTAAAAGAAGGGTAAAAAAGAAGGAGAAAGGATTAATAAAACTGAGTGGAAGAAAATAATTTATTACAATCAGTTAACTGTATTATCTAAGGCTGTACAAGGCAAAAAAGTAAAAAATAAAAAAAATCGACTTCTTCCTTCTCTGTAGGTGGCTATTCATATATTTCAATAAAAATATGTGATGCTGTCTCAACCAGCTTTAAAAATGACATGGAGTGGCATAACTTTGTTAAAGGCAAAACTAGAGGGAGATGGAAAAGCTCTTGTTTGCATAATAACCAGTGAACCATTAAGAAGACATACACCTCCAGCATCTGAATTAACAGTCCTTTTAACTCAATACATTTTATTCAGTTAGAGCTATTTTTCCCCCTAACTTTTATAATACCAAGTGAGTTGCATTGACTGTTGCTAGAACTTTGTATTACTCACCTTCAGTGGCTGCCACAGAGAATCAGGGAACACCCTTTTGAGTTAAACAGTTCAAAGAGGCCTTTTAGTATCCAAAGGGGGGGCTATAAGACGGAAGGGAACAGACTCTTTTGCAGGTTTGTTGTGACAGGACAAGGGGAAATGCTTTCAAACTGAAAGAGAGGAGATTTAGACTGGATATAAGGAGGAAGTTTTTTACAATAATGGTGGTGAGGCACTGGAACAGGTTGACCAGGCATGTGGTAGATGCCCTGTCCCTGGACACATGCAAGGTTAGGCTGGATGGGGCAACCTGGTGTAGCTGTAGGTGTCCCTGTTCACTGCAGGGGAGTTGGACTAGACAACCTTTAAATGTCTCTTCCAACTCAAATGCTTCTATGATTCTATGATAAACAGCATAACAATAGAATGAAGTCTCTCTCCAGGAGGCAGGATGAGCGCCCTCTAGTCTCATAGTAATATGAAAGAGGAGCCCAGAAGACAAAGAACCTAAAAATAAGGGGGGGAAAAAACAATATAGAACTGTTCTAGAATCAGTTTCAGTACCATCCTGACCACGTGTGCTAGAAGTACAAATCTTTAAGGCAAAATTGCGATAGAAGTAACATGGATGTAAGACGTATGGAGGCCTCTCTCTGTAACAAAATAATCTATAGTGATATAAGCACTGATGTAACTGTATTTATACTGGGTACTGATATATATGTGGGGGATTTGCACTAATACAATTGTATTAGTGTCTGTAGCAGTCTGTATAAGGATATGTTCTTAAATATATGTTCAGGAGTCACATTTACCCCTTGAAACTTCCTGCCTTTGTTGTTATATAACCATATTTTGCTTTGCTTTGAAATATTTTCTCTTCCCTGTTGCTGTTGGAAATACCCACGCAAAACAAGAGGGGAAATGGGCTATAAAGGGAATAAATGAAACTGAATATTGACTTAAATTGGTTTTGGTCTGATTCAAAATGCTGCCAAACACAAGATAAATACAGAGCATGGAGAAAAACTGTCCCCCTCTCTCCATTGTTTATGATGCTGGCAAGCGCAGTTGCCAGTAACAGACAATGTAAATTAGAAAAAAATGGGAAAGGGAAAGGGAAAGGGAAGGGGAAGGGGAAGGGGAAAGGGAAAGG
>VXAB01004220.1:333356-394598 GCA_013399175.1 Odontophorus gujanensis | reverse complement strand
AAAGAAAAGAAAAGAAAAGAAAAGAAAAGAAAAGAAAAGAAAAGAAAAGAAAAGAAAAGAAAAGAAAAGAAAAGAAAAGAAAAGAAAAGAAAAGAAAAGAAAAGAAAAGAAAAGAAGAAAAAGAGAAGAAAAAGTTACCATTGCTCCTTATCAGTGTAACACTTGTTTATGGTTATGGCCTAAATTCTTAAAAAGATTTAATATAAATGTCCCAGAAGTCTTGGTGAGAGTCAGAAGTACAAGTAGGTAAAGAGAATGCAATCTTTATCTAAAATATATACTTTATTTTTGTATTTTTATCTTTCTTTAGTTGTTGTTTGTTCTTTTTTTTTTTTTTTGCAGTTAACAATCTTATGATTTTCATGTCATTCAGGCCTGCAATTTATCACAGTTTATTGACAAAACAAAGCTCCTTTTACAGTTGCTTCTGGAGGCTCCACTGAAAACTGGACTCTGTTACAGAAGCTGCTTCCACACATGTATATACATACATACAGTGGGTAACCCTTTCTCAGCTAATTTAGTGTCAAGTATTTAAAAATAAGACAAGTATCAGAAGTGAAATATGATCTACACTTCATAAATGGAGAACTGGTAGACAGATGTAATGGCACATCCAAAATCACATGACAGATCTCTGGTGTAGTTTGAAAACAAACCATTTGAATCCTTATCCCCTACCTAAGTAACAAAATCCTACTCCCTCACCCTGGGCCATGCCACATTCCAGAGGGATGTGGTTGACTTACCTATTTTTTTATGTTTATTTTTTGAGGGTGTAATCTGTTAGGGGAACTTCTTTCACAGCATTTTAGGTAGCTTGCCGTTGAGTTTTTACTTTAGCCTTCTCACCTCAGTCCTTGAACAATGCCAGTCTTCTTGGCTGTACTCATCCTGGCCTCAGGTTATCCACAGCTGTCTGTTAGGAAGGAACAGCTTTCCTGTTCCTTGATTTCATGGTGTCAATCTCATGGGAGCTCTAAAGCACTGTTTTTAGCTCAAAATTAACACTTTCATAATTGAGACACTTAAAACCAAAATGTTCTCTTGTTCCCTGTGTCATCCTGCCCATTCAACCTTGCTAACAACACTAGATTTGTCTGTCTGTGTGTTTCTTTTATCCAGAATTGTCTTGAGTGTATATATAGACAGTAGACTTGGGGTGCATAAATCAGGTGTTGCTGCAGTGAAGAGATTTAAGAGATTTAAGAAAGGAGCAAATCACGGTGCCAGCACTGCTGCCAGACTTTATAGTCACAGGAGAGGATCAGTTACAATGAGGAAATTACACATTTATAAAGTTGATCTGAATACAGCCTTTCAGACTTTCTCCATCCTTGACTTTATGGTTGGATTGACTGATAAAAACTGACCCACAAGGTCATTTCCTCCTTCATGATCTTTTTCAAGAACCATTTTTACTGAGGTACCTGGAGGGAATTAGACATTTTACAATGGGAAGGGTAGAAGGGACGCTGGTACAACCTTAGTCTGAGAAGTGAATTTTCACGTACGCTCCCCATTCTGTCTTTATAAATCACGAGATCTCAAAGCAGGGTATGTCCATAGCTTTGTTGGAGAACAGTGCCTATGAGTGCTACTGGAATACTATCACTGCCAAAAAATATCTGTGGAAATGTTTAAGACTACATAAAAGAGATCCATGTGAGTGATTGTTAAAAAGGTTATTTATACAAACTTATACCATCAGATTCAGATTCGTAAAGTGAACAGGAGACTAAGAAGGCCTGAGTACACCTAGATGCATCAGCAAATTTGAACTCATTTTACATATTTGTACTTGATAGACTTTTCCCTGATACGTTCAATGGATCAAGGAGCAAATGAATTTAGAAAAATAAATTAAAATAGACTTTCTGAATCAATGTTGCAACATTTCACATTCCTGACAGCTTGAATTGTAGTGCTGGCGCAATATTTAGTGGTTGAAAATTGATATAGCTCCTCTGAAGTCAATAAGATTGTATTAATTCATTCTTTCCAAGGGATGTGATTCTTACAGAACAGCTCTGACCATTCTTTGTTGTTATGATTGTGTGTATGGTGGTGTTGTATGGTGTTGTTGTTCGTTTTTTATTAAAAAAAGAGTGGGGGAAAATGAGCAGGATTCTGTATTTTTAGACAGAACAAAGAAATTACTTTTGCAAAACAAACAAACAAACAAACAAACAAAACAAAACAAACAAACAAAAAAACAAGTCCTGAAGGTATCAGTAATAAAACGAGCAATGTTGACATCACAATTCTGTGGGAGAAAGAGCTCAAGAACAAAGCAGAATCAGAAAAACTCATCTTATTTACTTTTTCCTTCATTCAGAGAGAATGCAGAGTTATATAAATAGGTAGGAAACATTTTAAAAATTTGTATGATGTGATCTTATTCAAGAACACTAAAACTGCAAATGCACATGTGTCTCAGTGACTTTTCTTTGCAGCTTCTAAAACTTCATCTGATTAGAAAGAGAATTTCAGAGAAGAGAGAGGGTAGAGGTGTCTTTTTCCAGCACACATCTGCAACTTTGGAAACCACTCGTGGAAGAATTTTCTGACCTCATTCAAATGTTTCTAGGCCAGAGGTGCAGGCAGCCCTGCATTCAGTGAATCTTGCTGGCGTCTGGAAGTAAATTTACGCTGTGGCTTCAACAGTATCCTGTGAGAATTAATTCCCCAGCCATGTGTGAAAAGATACTCTCTGTCTCTGCTTTCAAACTGCCATTTGATAATATAATTATCAGTCTACCTACTGTTGTATTGTGAGAAACAGTGAATAAATCATAAGCTGTTCATCAGCTCTACCTCAGCCATATTCCCTCTTTGTGTCATTCATTATCTGGCCTATGATCTATTATCTGTCATCTAATCTGTCCACTCTCCTTGTAACAAAACAGTCGCATAAGTTGTTTTTTCTTTCTCTGTAATGTGATTCCAGCATATCCTTTAGAGATGGGATGAGGTGAATAAAGCATTTATAATGCACAGTAATATTTTACAGTAGCATAATGTCATTTGACTTTTTTCTCTTCTCCTCACCCAGTAATTCTTAACAACCTTTGTTTCTTAGATTGTTCCTGAGAATTGAAATTGTGTGCTCAAAGTGTTCAAAGAATTTTGGAAGACTCCAAATATTATCACCTATCCATCTCCATATAATAGCCTGTACATTCTTGCATGACTATACATATATGTGTATATCTTTATTGCCTGTCTCTACATGAGCTAAATGCTCCCTTTCTGAATCACATTGCAGTTACTATCACGGAATTAAATTGGAAAAATCTCCCAAAATACTTCATAGCCAATATTAGGTTAGTGTTTTCTGAATCATTTTGTATCATCTGAAGTTATCAATGTACTTCTTGTCTGCTTCTTGGAACATATATGAATGTACTGAGAAGCCCAGCTCCAATTTGTTAGTAGTACCATGAGCAACAACAGCATTACACTGTGAAGAATCGGAGGTTGGAATATACCACTAAGAGCACGTAGTCCAACCATCAGCCCATCCCCACCATGCCCACTTATCACATTCCTCAGTGCGACATCCACACGGTTCTTGAACACCTCTAGGGATGGTGACTGCACCACCTCCCTGGGCAGCCTGTGCCACTGCCTCACCAGCCTTTCTGAGAAGTTTTTCCTAATATCCTAACTTAACTATTCTTGTATTTTGTTTATTTCCTTTTCTTTGCTTCATTTATGTATTTTTAATAAACTACTAGTTGACAATGTATTATGTATTAAAATATAATTACCTCAATCCATGATTTTATTGAACTTTTCTGATTTTATTCCCCTCTCCTCTTGGGGCAATGAGGAGTGACAATGGGATGTATGGTGCTTATCTGCCAATGGATTAAACTACAACAGGTACCAAAACTAACTTAGCTCTTAGTAGTTCAGTGATTTTGTACAGAATTTATTTTAAAATTAATGCACACAACTGATGGGGACTTAAAAAGGAAAATTCTTCTTAGCTAATTCGGATATTACTCTCTTTCTCTCTTTTTGAGGTACTTAGATGACAAGCTCAGTCCAGTTTCTTAATCTTCGGATGGCAACACCTAAACAGCTCAGCTCATCATATGGTTCTAAAACCTCTTTTATGGATACTTTTATTAGAAGTAGCATCTCCTTTGTTCTTACGAATTTCTCAAGTTCTCAAGAATTACTCCATCCAGAGGTTGACAGCCATATTGATGGTAAGTTTAATGTATGTAAAAAGATCCTCAGTTTTCTGATGCCTGAAATATTTCATTGTATTTTAATTTCTGTGAAGACATTATCCCACTTGAGATGCAGTTCTCTGGAAAAAGCACCTTTTCTAATATGATTGTTTTTTTCTTACCTTTTCATTTTTCATTCCCTCTTTTGCTTTGTGTATAGACTATTAATGTCCTTTGATAATGATAGTGTTGCCATGCCCTGCTTCAGTTAGCCAATATTGAAGTCACCTTACTTTTTCACCTCGCTGCGGCATCGTGGTTACCTTCAGACCTTTGCTATTTTTCACTGTGAATGTTTGTCCATTAGTTCCAAATGATTTTCAATGTGAGAACAACTATTCCAGCTTCTACCTCATTTCCCCTTCTCTCTCACACACAGTCATGCACATAGCCTTGAATCATTAAAGGTGGCTGAAATAAGTATTTTCTCTATAAGATCAATGAAATAGTGGTACACTCTAGGCTGGATGATATAGACTTTTTTAAGGTCTGATTTTGCAAGAGATGTGATTTCACAAAAGAAAAAAGTGGGAGTGTAATTTGATTTGCTTATGACATCCCCGGTGCCAACAAGGCATTTAGAAACTTTTACAGATAGCATCCAAGGACAGAGTGTAGAGGCCGGGTTAGTTTCACAGCACAAAGTGCAAATGATATCTAGGGATTCTTAAGTTTTAAGAGTAGGTATCACTTTGTAAGGATGGCAGAGAAGAAGAAAAGACATATATCAACATATATAGGCCAACAGAAAAGGCAAAGTTTCTGGAATCCTAGGATGGATGAGGTGAGTTGTCTCCTGCAGAGAGAAGACAGTATATACACTGTTGGCAGGTTGAAGATAGTTTGATCAACCAGGATTAAAAATGATTGCATACAAGCAGAATGTATGATTGACAAGGGTTCCTATGATGGTTAGAAAAATTGAGAGTATTTGTCCAGAAGTGCCTGTCTGGATTAATTTACCTGAATGAAGCTGAGAAGAAGCATGGTTTCTGTTGAAAATCTTCCATGTGAGAGGAAATGGGATCTGACCCTCTGAAGGTCTATCTGATGGGCAGGTGTGCTTTTGGGGACTTCCAACTGGATTGCAATGGCAACTCATGACTTAGCATGAAAGCATGCATAGCATCATCCTTTATGCTGTGCTTGTAGTAATACCACCTGCAGATGTAGGATGGCCCTCAGCTTTGAAATGGGGGTACTCAGGCCCAAATCACTGATAGATGTGCTCTGTTCTACACATCAGTAAAATAGAGGTAATGATGCTGATGGTTCCTGTAAAGTAGTTTGTGATCTGCCAGCAAACAGGGCTAAGTAGCAGCAAAATGGTGTCATTCTGATTTTCAGCTACTTCAAATGAAAGCAGAATCTGCCTTTCCAGTCATTGGGTGAAACGAAGGTGTGTGAGTGGGTGAGAATATGAGCTGAATAGCAGTCAAACCACATGCACAGCTGGAAGCGAAACCCAAGTATTACTCAGTTTATATAAGGATAATTTTAGTTAAATAGAATATTTACTTCTTAATAATTCACCTTTCTGTTTACTTCCAATGATGCTTTGAGATTAATATATTTCCTGACAGCAGAGACAGTAACTCTCTGCACTTTTTGATGACATTTTCATTTGATCATTACCTTTTCCATGATAAACACATGTCCCGACAGTAGCTGCCTTTTGCTGGCAAGTGAATAGCTCCCTTCATGGTCTGTGCCATATTTATTTTAACTCGATCAGCATTAAGTTTGGCTAAAATTAGATGAGTACTACTGAAATCTGAAACTCATTCAAAAGAGTTAAAGTTAGCCAGATTGGTGTGCTGACAGCTACATTTAAAAATCTGGAAAGATGAAAGGAAGTCCTAAAATATTAGTCTAATGCAGCCAATCCCACAAATGTTACTGAAATGAAATTTATGGACAAACGCCCACACATGCATTCCTTCATCTGTGTTGTCAACAGTAACTTTTTGATACGGATCTTTCAGGTGTCTGTCCTCTCTGACTATACCTCCATACCCTCCAAGCTTTCAAAATCTGGGAAACAGAAATAAGCTACCATTGAAACTCTTGGTTGGGATTTGCCCTTGCGCTCAAGGCTGTCATCCTGGGTCCAGCGAAGTTTATTAAAAGCGCCCTCAGTCACATTTCTAGTGATGTGGGTAGCCCTTTCCTATGTTCTGGCACCTCTATAGAGCTGGTAGTAGTGGAAGCCCTTCTTTGGTAGAAAATATTTCATCCTTATTCTGTTAGAGTATGTTTAAATAAGCAAATGCTACTAAATACCTTTCCTGGACAGACTCACAGGAATATGTAGAAAATATAGTGTTCAGTTAGTCTTTGATGTGCAAAGGTGGGTTGTGACAAACAGTTCTGTGACAGAAAGATAGCAATTTTTGCATGTGGCAGACTAAGCTCTATTTTTAAGGGCAGGTGACTCCAGACGTAACAAAACATAATTCTCCATTACTTGCACCATTAAATTTCTCAGATGTATACTTGACTACTCTGACATATCCTAATAAAAACATAAGACCAAATAGAAGAAGGAAAATTTTATACCAGATGAAAGGGAGATGAGCTTAAGAACTTATTGAGTTAGTTACAGGTCAGGTTTACACTTTAATGTACCAATAGGTTGCTAAGTCTTTGACAGTGCTCAGTCTGGTCTTTAGCTCTTTTTTTTTTTTTTTGCTAGAGACAGCCCCTCTTGGTAAGTACAAACATCTGTATCTATCAGGAGACCATTAAACCAAAGCAACAGAAAACTTATGCCTTCAGCATGACTTTCACAGTTTCCTTTCCTGCCTGTTTTATCTCAAGGTACATTCTGCCCAGTAATACTTACACTTTCTACCCAATAATACTTACACTTCTGTTGATCTGAGTCAAGCTTTGGATTAGTGTCATTTTGGAAGATCTCCACTTAAAATGCACATTAATACAAAACACAAGTAAAAGTAGTTTCAAAGTATGCCAGGAGTAGTTCATACTGCTTGTGTTATTTTATCATCCATGCAAATAATAAAATCATAGCATTTTGAACTTGAAATCAAAAGTAACGCTGCACATTCACTGATATTCAGAAATCTAAATATTATTACAATGATAAAAGTTAAATACATTTTGTTCTTTGCCATGCACTGAAGCTGTAGTTCTCTGTACAGTTTTATGTGAGTTAGGCATTTATGTTAAGTCAATGAGGTCTCCTCTATGGTCAGTGGAGGGGGAGAAGCACTTAAATAGGGTGAGTCCTTCCAGTTCGCATTGTCCATGTCTGCACTGAGCTGAGATAAAAAGCTTGTGTTATTTACTGACTTTTTAGATAATTCCACCTTAATTATCAGTTGTATATTCACTGGACAGTAGGCATCCATACTTTGTAAGCCTTCACCTCAAGGAAGGTATTTGTTTCATGAAGGTTCACCAAGAAAACATCTGTTTGAAATAAAATAAATATCTGGTTAGCCAAACCTTGTCACATGCGCTGTTTCTTTCCAAAACCACATAGCATTGCTTACCAGTCAATTCTGGTTTCAAACAATCAGATAACACTAACACATTGAGCAGCAAAGGAATAAATAATTCATGGAAGGTAGCATTCCCAATACTGGAGGATGTTGGACATAAACTGGTCACTGAGAAAAGGTTTCAGTGTAGCATGGGTGAGCTAACGAGGTTCCTTCCAGCCCACTTTCCTGTATTCTCTGGTTATTGACTCACTAAAACACCAGCAGTGTAATTAATCAAAACATACTGAAAGCTGGGAAAAAAGGTTACTGAATGTAAACAATGAATGTTGAATAAAAAAAAAAAGCATTTTTTAATGTCCTGCTCATGTGCTGCTGGCTCCTCAGCCCTTATGAAATGCTTATTTCAAGATGTTAGTACTGTATCACTTAACAGCCTGATGCTTCCCAGACTCAGTATTCCTGGTGAGCCGTGCTCTGCAGTAAAGATGTATGATTTCAGAAGGTACTGTAACTGAATTTAGATGCATGTAACTCTTAAGTTGAACAGTGCTGTCAAGCACTGATGTTTATACTCGATAGCTTTAATATTACTATTTAAGTCTCAATAAATTATACTTGCAGAAGTAAAAATGGAAAAGCCAGACTGCATTAATATCTATACTAAACATAGATCTCAAAGTATAATTGATATGAATATTAGCAGTGTAATTTCAATAATATTAAACATGCCCATGTCTTATGATAGGATGTTCAAAATGCAACATAAAGGTGGTGAAGAGAATGGGGTAACTTTTCTGCAGATTACCTGGTTTGAAAGAAGGATTGAAATCTATGTATTGGATTCCAGATGCTGATTAGAAGTGAGAAATGTAAGACCTTTGATAAAGCAAAGCAAACTAAAACCCATTATCTTCAATATCATGTTAAAATGGGCCTTGAATTTGAGGTTTGCAAATTATTTGTATAATCTTTGTGGTTTTTGCAGAGGAGCACACCTGTGTTATAACAACTATGTACTTGCCAGTCATGATCCACAACAATTGGAGGTGGGAAGCGTCCCTTACATATTTTAAAATCAGCATACTATAGCAGAAGATACCTGACAAGTCAACCACAAGACGTAGTCTGCATCAAATGCTGTCTGCTCAGTCTGCTAAATATGCAGCGGATCCTGAAAAGTACTAGAGTTTGTGAAACAACAGCTCCAGTCAACCTTTACCAGCACTTTGGTAGAACAAGCTTTACATTGGGCTTGGTGAGAACCACGTTCTTATATGCTGTTTACCTAGAAAAGCTGCAATGTCTCAGGTTATTGTTCTGAAGTGGAAGGGCACCTCACATTGCACTGAAGAGGGATGTGTTTTTACAATTTATCTCCAGCTCCTCCTGATCTAACGAACAATGCTTTGTTGTTTACTTCATGTATTTGTGCTTAATATGGATGAGAGGCAGCTGAGAAGATCACAAAGCCAATGTATCTCTTGTGTGAGGGTGAGAAGTGCTTTAGACTGTTCAAACCATGATCTCCATAGATAGTATATCTACCCATATATGAAATTACAATCCATAAAATAGCAATTTCACTCAAATCCATTGACAAATTTCCAGCTTCCATGGGTTCCAGTGTGGTTTTAATTCGAGTAGAGCATCTGCAGAGGAGTGGGTGACTATCATTTGAAAAAAACATCAATGCATTAGGTGGACAGATCAGCCTTCTCCATGGAGATGGCTGAGGTAAAGCTCTGGAAAAGTTCATAGGGTTGACCCTGCTCACTGTTTCATGAACCTTCACATGTTGGGGAAGAGGGTGGTTGGAGGATGAGGGACTGAGCCTTCCTTAAAGGTTGTCACAGGGGAAAGGGGCATGTCTGCTGTAATGGGATCACTCTGCCCCCCAGCATCTCTCTACTCGAGCCCTTCACCTCCAGCAGCTGTGATGTTCTTGCCTCACTGTGTGCAGAGAAAACAAGGCCAGGGAGTGAACGTAAATTAATTTCTTTTTGATATTCAGCCTACAATTTCCTTTAAAAATTTTCACTGCTTTATTTCAGTAATATTACGGTCTCCACACAATTAATCACCCTTTCTCCAGATTGTTTAAAGATGTTTCAAAGTTTCAGCTGTCCTTCTGGCCTTCTGTGAACACAGTGTAGAAAATATATGACTTTGGGGGAGAGAAAAAAAAAAAAAGCTCTGAAATCAATAACTGTAAAACTAAAGAGAACAAAGGTTCTCAGGTTCTCTCTTAACTCCTTTTGACATGATTACAGGAGCAGTTAAACAGAAGTCACCTACAATCTCAAAGTATCTTCAGCATGTAGAAGATATTCAAATACCTTCTGAATTGAATGGTATATCCCAGTGGCATAGCACTGTGGCAACCAGTACATGCTTTCACTTTTCATGAGGACTACATGGCTTAACAAAAAAATTATAAGTCCATAAATCATATTGGGAGATTAAAGAAAGTGAAATTGTTAGGGCATGATGCTAGCTAGAGTCTAAACAAAATCTGTGACTAGATTCATGAAGTCTGGATTTGTCCATAAGTGAAAAAGAATGCTTTGGAATTGATAAAGGCAAGAATATCTTTTTGCTTATCCATGCCTTTATTTCTTGTAGATTAAACCACTCATATGTTCCACATATCTTTATATCCCAGGAAACTTGTTCAGAATGATTCAGCCCATTTACTAGTACAGTTTTCTGTCAACATCATGTATCCAGAGTGCTACAGACTGTGTGAGCTACAAACTGATTTCTGAGCACAGCTTAATATTGATTTTGTGTTCATGGAATCTTTCCAGAGCCAGCTAAAATAAACAGGAAGACACCCATTGTCTCCTCTTAGAATTAAATCCCTAACAGATTTGGCTTTACATTGCCTGAAGGCTTTTGTCTTTTCCTATCAAATATCACAACTGAGGTTATCAGCATGACAAAGATCTTTTGATATAAAACACAGACACAAAAAATAGATTTTCTGAGAAATGTTTCTTATTCTTGAGTGTTTTTCTTCCACTATGAGTTTCAGAGCTCAGAGCACTCAGGTTAGCTAATCTTCCTACAAATGCTGGAAACACTTTCCGGAATACAGGCATTTGAGGAGAGCCTGGAGTTAAGCTGTGAAAGGTGCTTGTTTGCGAGACATGATGAAGTCATGGGGTTAAAGCAGACCATTATTATAACAACTGGCAGTGACCGCCACAGAGATTCATCTCCCCCAAGTACACACGGATCAAAGTTTAACATTTCACCTCAATTGTTTTCTTTTAAGTGAATATCAGTCTAAGGGAGTTGGGAAGAAATTCCTCGTGGTGTCCCCTGAAGTGTGAAGAATGAGAGCACATAGCCTGTACTTGTCATCTTAGGTAAATGTTGTCACTTTAAACTTTAAATATTGTTGTAGTAGCACTCACCATCTAGTGTAGACAATTTCAGCTCTTCTATTTTGACAATTCAAACAAAATACTGAACAATCTGCCATACATTATGGGAAAAAGAAATCTTTCTTAAAAATCCTTCCTGAGACTTCAACTCCAGATCTCCTTCTCATCTTGTTTTCAAGTGTATTAAAGAGGAGAAGTAAAACAGGTAGAATTCAGACAGTCTTCTTCATCCTCAGCTCACTGCTTTGTTGTGGCTTTTTTTCTTTCTCCCTTTCTTCACCTGCAGTTACCATTCTTTGCCAGATTTGAGATCTTGTTGTCCTAGTCAGCCTCTGTGGAAGAACACAGGACACAAAACAGTGTCTGATTATTTCCCAACAGATCAGCAGCCTTGCTGGCTCTCACACGTGGGGAAATGTGAATTCCCCAGTGGTTTATTGATGTGATTTTTCACATTTGGATTTCAGGTTTGTTCTTCATCTCAGATTGAATGGTCCCAGTGAGGCAAGCAGCTGAGGACAAGCCTATTAGGAGATGAGCAGCAAACCTCTTGGCTTTGTTGGCCATGAAGACTTTATGTCCAGGGCTCTGGGTGATGGGGTGATGCCAGCAAAAAGAAATCCATAACAAACAAAAACCCATTTCTGGACTGGAGAAGTTGGGGGGCAGCAAGGTGACTTTTGAATGCAGGGGAAAAAAAATAACAGAACAATTGCTTTGTAATGAGCAGAAACTCACAGTTTTTAACTAAAAAATAAAAAGGCCAAGAGAACAAACTTCTGTCATGTCTATCTTGTTTGCTTCCTTACTCCTATCAGTCATTTTTCTTCCACAAAGTCATAAATGCTGTCAGACTCTGCTGGGCAGTGGTATTACAATGACTAACTTTCTTAAGGACATCTCCCTTTGGAACATTATGTGTGGGGCTACTTTGTCGGGTAAGCATGATCTGCCCACCAGTGAGACAAAACCTCCATTAGATGTATCTCACCCTTAATGAAGTTGTGGGTCTTTTCTGCTTGGAAAACAAACATACAAACAAACAAAAAACCCACAGACAAGTGTCTCCTCAGCTTCTTTCTGTAGGACTATGAAGATTCATCTTAGAAGTATAAAAATTCACAAATTGACATTGCTCTCCATCCAAGTTTTGAGGGTATGTTTTAGCTTTCACTTACTAAATTACTGCTCTTCAGGGATTTGCTCAAGCAGTAAGAAATGAGTTGTGTTACTTGAGCATGAATTTAAATTAAGATGGGGTCACTCTCTTCTGATCTTGGTAATTATCAGTTTCTTGAAATGTATAAAAGATGCTGCCTGATAGACAGGCTTAAGATTCCTGGTGATGGAAACTGGACAAAACTTACCACTGGTTAGGTCACGCAGTTCAGCACTTACTCTAGATTTTTCATGCCCTATAGGTGTATTTTCATACTTTTTTTATCCTTTACTTCCTGTGGAGAATAATTTGTCAACCTTTCACAGAGGCATTTATCCTTGATTTTTCATATTAGTTAAGTTGTTCTTTCCGACAATTTCTTCTTTGAAAATATTTAAACTGATTCTGCTTCTCACTCTAGCCACACTGGTGACTTATCATTGTATTTGTACTCCATCAAGCATTTGTGCAGCTAAATGTGCTCTGGAGTAGCAGAACTCTCCATCTAATAATGTTTACTTTATGTATTCATCCCTTACATCCAGAAAACAAACACTTTTTTGCCTATTCAATGTATTCTCTTTCATATTAGAAACACATTTTCAGGTGGATATTAAGAAAAATTTGTTCTCAGAAGGAGTGGTGAGGTAGTGGCACAGGCTGCCCAGGGAGGTGGTGCAGCCACTGTCCCTGGAGGTGTTCAAGAGCCGTGCAGATGTGGCACTGAGGGATGTGATAGGTGGGCATGGTGGCGGTGGGCTGGTGCTTGGACTAGGTGATCTTAGCAGTCTTTTCCAACATAACGATTCTAAGATTCTATATTCCCTTCTGTTTCTATTTGTTGAAAGAGTGCTTATAGGACCCAGGTGAAATGTGGCAGGGGGCTGAGCTGAATACAGTTTACACAATATGGCACCCTCTGTCCTCAAAAGTTTGCGAAACAAGTTAACAGCACCAAGAGCTGGAGGAAAGAAGAGAGTGACTGGCTGAGGCCATGCAGCAGACATCGGTGGAAGCAGCAGGATGAGGCCAGAGGTTTCTTATGTCCTATGTCAGAACCTTAGGACTTCCACCAGGAATAGGGCATTTTGCAGAGACCCTTAGTCTCTAAAGATTCAGTCTTTTATTGCTGCCTTCCCTCTGTTCTCATTACTTGTGACCAGTGGCAGCTGTGGTACCGGCTATTGCCAAAGTAGTAAATAGAGTCTTCTATCCCCACTGAAAGGAGAGTGAATGATGTAATTTGGCTCCTTTTCCCTCCCACTGGCTGCCAAGACATTATTTCTGTATCAGTGCACATGGCCATTTGGCATCAAACAAACGCCCTCTCTTTGTGTAAGTGGAGGCAGGATGTTAATTCTTTTTGATGTTCCAGTAACATATCTGGAACGGAGCAGCAGCATTTCTTTCAGCAGGCATGGATTGTCCGTGTTCCCGAACAAAAAGGAAGTGTGTGCTCCTTTCAATGCACGTGGAGCAGTCGAGGAGGTAACAACACACCTCCTTTGGTGCAGCCCTGCTAACTACAGCTCAATTCTGTTGTGTACTTTAAATTTCAGTGGGATGGAAAGACTGTTTATTTTGCTTATTGTGGCAGTTCTCCTTCAGAGTGCCTCCCAGTTGATTCATTAACCTCCTTTGTTATACAGCCTCTACATTTGAGTACAGTCTCTTTTAAAGGCTGGAAGAAGAACCCAAGTTCTTTGTAATATGTTATATGAACCCTTCTTTCTTTTTGGCTCAAAGGTCACTTTCTGAGGCATTTCTTGAGATAAGACTGTGGCTTATCTAGGAGATGAGTGGTGGGTGTCCCCATGTGGCGGCCAGCATCATTTTGTGGACAGTTTTACATATGAAAGCATTTCTTTGGAGCTATTTTCCTTCGAAAGGGAGTGCTGAGGAGTGTTTACTGGCAGAAGATCTGGCCTGTGAGCAAATAACTGATACGGGAGATTGGGGAATTATATCACTGTAACCTGTGAAGGCAAGATACAATTTGGCGTCTCCCTGCTCCAGAGGGGAGCAGGGAGACACCTGCTGGCAAGGCCCAGAAGATGGGAACAAAAGAGCTCCTGCCGAGGTCCGCAGACCAGAAGCTACCACTCCAAAGACAGTTGACTCGACCACCTTAGACTTACAAATAAGTTTGTACTGTTGTTAAGAAGAAAGAAGTTGTCGTTGTCAGACAAACAACACAACCTCCGACAACCCATCACTACTGAAGATCGGAGTCTGAACTACGAGCTACGTTGGAATCCCAGTGGTGACTATCTCTTGCTTTCTACGGAGACTTCTTGCTTTAATTCCCTATCTCTTTTTTATCACCTGTCTCCCCTTCCCCATCTCCCTAAGCAACTAGAATTTGTTATAAACTGGTTGGGCTAACATGTGACCTGCTGTGTGTCTTAATCTCACTGCTAGGTACACAAATATCAAAAAAGCCTCCTCTCCTTTCTAATAATAGGAGCGAGACACACATATAGAGTCATATGGCTCCTACAATGCTGTATTTCTGCCTACTCATCCTCCATCTTCTGACCATATGAAAGTATTCTTACCTCACTGGTTTTATATCAGATCATTAACTTTATTGCCTGTGAAGACAGTTATTTGAATTTTACCTCTGAATTCTTGTGAACCGGAACAATTTAGAGCAAAGGAAGTGGAAGAAAGGAGATCAACTTCTAATATCAACCCAGATTTGTTTTCACCCGGCTTAAGATCTAGAGTTACTGTGTTTCCTTCTTGTGACCTCCAAACCTCATACTGAATGGGGTGGTGGCATCAGAGGATGCTTGTTTTTTTCTCTTAGGAAATCAAGTGAGTTTTCTGGATGATGGATGCCAATGAAGGAGCTGGAACCCACAGGGAGGTTACTGTGGGTGCCTTTTGCACTCCGTGTCTGCTTCTATCAGGAGGGAAAGAGGTTACCCTCATTCAGGTAGGTCAAACCTACTGAAGTAACTGGATCTGAGGTTGCACATTAATAAATATATACACTATTCTGTCTCAATTTGAACAGAAGAAAGTGTGATTGCATAATGTCTGTAAAAGACATGGAAATTCAGAGTGAGAGTACAAGCTCATTCATAGTCTCTCACCAGGGCTATTTCTCTAACAAGGACAACATCACAAAGGCATAATTTTTGAACTGCATGTTCACTGACAGCTTGATGATACTTTTTCATTGTTACTACACTTTCACCTTGGCTTACCTAAGTAACCCAAGGCAGGCTCACATGCCTGTTCATAGGTACCTTGTTTAAGAATGGTTGAAGGTTTTCATTCCCTTTGTGAACTGACACAGCTTCACTCCTTCCTTTACTATTGGCTAGTCAAAGCAAAAGACATAGACTGGGCATGCCTGCACCTGAAACATCCAAATTCTCTAGTGCTTCTACTTATTGTTGCACGCTCAAGGGTAAACCCAACGAATATCTGAGCATCTGTAACTTCTCTGGCACTAGAGATTGTCTCAGTTTAGGCTTTATGTGTTGGAGTGGTTGATCAAAAAGTTACGGGGCTGATTTTTAAGTGCAGCCCAGCCATCAAAGCAGGCTCTGCAGTGGACTAGTCCCATCTTTCCAGGGAATAGGATTGTTTCTGTCCCACTGTTACATCCCCACAACACCAGTGTCCTGGGACTGACTGAGCTGCATCTCTGCCACTTTTCTATCACAGCAGAGCCAAAGCCTCTTACAGTGCTGCAGGGTCAGACTTATTCATATAGAACTCTCACCTTAGGGCAGGTAAAACAGCTGCAGAAGGTGTGTCCTCAGGCTTTCTTTCTGCTTTCATCAGAATTGCTCTTGGCAAGTACAGCTCTAACAAATTGTCAGTTGACTGTTTTCAGTTGCACATGTGCAGAGCCCAGCATTTCATCGTGTTGCTGCTCTCTCATTCCTGCTTATCTACCACTTCAGCTTCATGTCTCTACAGACTTGTCCAAATAACTTTTTGTCCTGTCAAAAATTTACGGAGGCTCCTTTCATTTAGTAACTCATTCAGGCAGAATGTAATGCAAGAACATTCATAACAACCGTTTTCCTTAACTTCCTTTTCTGCAAAGTGAAACCTGGGAATGACAGCTGTAGATCTAAATTCTGTCTTCCTCAACAATGAAAGAAAAACTCAACAGGCATTTGCATGAGATTCAGAAACATGAGATTAGTAACAAAAGCCAGAGGTATGGGACAGTTCCTCACAACTGACCCAAACTGGAATTTAAACTGGGAGAAAATGCAAGACTTGGAAGAGAAAGGATTATCGTCCAGTTCAAGTATTACTTCTAGGGATCTATCTTCAGCTTCTGAACTTCACTTGGCATTGCTTAGGATGAAAATTAAGCTACTGACGGGTCTGGAAACTCCTGAGCTATGCACCCAGGAAGGATTCAAACCCCTAATCTCCAGGCTGACCACTTGGGCAGTTTCACTAACAGCCTTGTAAACAAAGTCTCACAGACCCATGCTTTTGCTGAATCTCTGCTTCTCATATCTCTGTTGTCATCAGACATGGAACTAAGTACATCAGTACAGCACTCTAACAAATGATACAATTATTCTTGCATAAGGCACTGTTTCAAAAACACTTATTTTATCAACCAGTGTATTTCAATGGGATTTATTTCCTCTCTTCTGCTATTCATTTATTTCTCTTCTTTTCATTGTAATGAAACTCTCAACAGAGGGGAAAAATCTGGATGTCAGTTCAAAATGTAGTAAATAATTCACAGTAATATAAGGAGAAATTGCTTTTTGTTGACTGGAGCTCATGCAGAGCATTGCTTGTAGCTCAGCCCTGGCAAACAAGGTCAGTTTTAGATACACAAATCTAAAGTCTGTCTTCTTGTTTTATCCCTGGTCTGGTGTCACATACAGTATGTTTACACTGATGCCAGTACCAACACAGGGTGGGATAATGTATGGTACAGCTGGCTGAGGAATGCTCAGGACAGTTATTTCTTCTGCTCTATTCCTCCTTCACTGCTTTTGTCACTGGGAAAAAGAAAGCAGAGGTGAAACATGAAGCCTTCCTGTTGCCTACATCTGTTAACCAATTTATTTTTTTTTAAAGTAGAGGAAATAGGAGGGTAAAGAAGGTGAAGGAAGGAGTATGTCTTAATCTACGAAAGATCTAGGTCAGCAAATAAATGTAATCATTCTTTGAGTTAGTGAGGTCTATGTCAGACACGTTAACCTGTTGAAGCAATGACCCGTCGCTCCCACCTTGAGTGAGGCTGGAAATATTCATTTTAACAGAGCCCAGGACTGCAGATTCAGCACAGTCTTCCTGATGCTGCAAACAGTGATTGAAACTTGCTTGGATTACTGAAACTAAACCCATCCAAACAAATGGAAAACAACAACCCCCATCCCTGCAGCTGGTTAGCAGAACATTAATTCAGATACCATTCAAAACATCCATCTTTGCTTTGTTTCCAAGTCAGAACTGAGAAGGCAGGATAGAGTTAAGGAACTCAGTATCATAAAAAGTACTTTTTAATGCTGTTTTTAATCTTTTTGATCTGTGGTAGAGCAAAATATCAGGTGCTATGGCATCTTTGTAACAGATAATCTGGCTTGTCAATGTATTGTCTTGGATTTCCAAAGGAGTCAAGGAGAAAAAGCTGTTGATAAAGAGGGGCTCAGGCAATTAATTACATTTAATAAAGGGTCTGCTGAATGCAGTGGTTGAGCCATAAAGAGAGAGGGAGGAGAAATAGGGAGGAATCTTTCTTCTTCACACTTCTTAAATGATAGGGCACAAATTGTCATGCAGAGCCACACACATGCTCTGTGTTTATTACTGTTTTGGTATCTAGCTTTGCAAAGTAGGGCTCATGAGAGTAGATGATTTGAAAATAATGACTCCGACATTATATGACCTTTAGGTACATTGGCAACCACTCCAGACTACATGCTCTTTGATGAATAGAAGAATTTTACTTTTTTGGTCGGGGGAATCTGTTGATAGAAGATGCTTAAACGTAATAAAACCAGAGTTATAGTAAAACAAAGTGACAGTCCATGTTGTGGAACTCACTGTAGGGGACATGAGATGATTTCTGTGCATGATAATGCATTTGCTTTTAAATGTCATCACTAGATTGATAATTATAGAATCCTTCATATTGCGCCTGGTGGGGAGTCAAAGCTTAATCTTACCCATCTTTAAGAATGTGAGATGGAAAAGTCTGCTGTAAAATAGAAGAGTTCAGTCAGTCTGAACATGCAGCTTCTCAGTGTGTTTAAGCTGATACAGGAGAGCTAGCTTAAGTCTCCTCAGAGTCAGCATAAAGCATGATGATGCTATCTTAAAACTTAGAATATTGGCAGAAATGTTCTTAAGACCCATTTGTGCTAAACAATGCACAAGTGAACACTACCCAAAGTCTGTCTTTTCCCACTATGGCTATGTACGTGGTAATAGGTGTGAATACTTGCATCCAGCTTTTACTGGTGGCATTTTAAGATACATAGGAATGTTTGAAAATCCTTTCATTTCAATTTCAAAATACACAGAAATGCAGTGAGAAGTACAAAGCACCCAAAGCAGTAAGAAGCTATTCAGTACCTGCAACAGGCAGAAGACAGACTATTCTGGATGTGCTCTAACACCAGTTTCTTCAACCAACTTATCCTCAGTAAAAAACAGATGGTAATTTTAATAACACTATGACAAAAAGTGAAAACTTCATGACATGAAGTTCAAAGGTGTGAAGTTGTAATTGTGTTGCATGCATTCAGTACACTGAAAATAAGGTTGCAATTGCCCAGATACAATTGCTGTCATCAACACAGCTCCCTTTGCTGATTGCAAACACTCAGTGTTTGCAGCAATGTGCTGTGCAGTGCTGCTGAAGCCTTTTGAATTCTGTTGATGAAGACAAACTAAGCCAAGGCTCATGGAAACTCATGGAAACTGTGCTAAGGCACATGGAAATCAGAGAGATCATTGGTGAAAGATAACATAGCTTCACTAAAGGTAAATAATGTCTGTCAAATATGATAGTCTTCTATGATGGGGCTACAGCTCTGGAAGAGAAACTGACATCATGTACCTGGAGTCATGTTAAGCATTTGACACTGTCCTTATCAATATTCTTGTCTCAGTATTGGAGATATAAAGACTGGATGGGTGGGCAACCTGGTGGATAAAGAATTGGGTGGATGGCCAGATTCACAGGTTTGCAGACAACAGTGTCCAGGTGGAGACCAGTGACAAACAATGTTTCTCTGGAACTGGTATTGAGACTATCTCTATTTAACATCTTTGACAGTGTCATGGACAGTGATATTGAGTGGACCCTCAGATGACACCAAGTTGAGTGGTGCAGTTGATATGCTGGAGAGGATGGATGCCATTCAGAGAAATCTTGAGAAATGTGACCATGTGAACCTCATAACATTCAACAAGGCCAAGTGAAAGGTCCTGCACATGGGTTTGGGCAGTCCCATGTAAAAACACAGATTGGGCAGAGACAAAATTAAGAGCAGCTGTGAGGGGAAGAACTTGAGGGTGCTGGTTGATGAGAAGCTCAACATGACCCCATGATGTGTGCTTGAGGTCCAGAAAACCAACCACATCCTGGGATACATCAAGTGTGACCAGCAAGTCAGGGAAGGTGACTGTCTGTCTCTAGTCCACTCTCATGAGAACCCACCTAGAGTATGGTATCCAGTACAAGAGAGACATGGACATCTGGAAGAGGTCCAATGGAGGGCCATGAAGGTGATCAGATGTCTGAAACAGCTCTATTACAAAGACAGGCTGAAAGACTTGGATTTGTTTAGTTTAGGGAAGACTGGGCTTTGGGGAAACCTTATAACAGCCTAACTACCTTCCAGTATCCAGATGAGGCCTACAAGAAAGCTGGAGAGGAAATTCTACAAGGGGATGTAGTGATAAGACAAGGGGTAATGACTTGAAAGAGGGTAGATTTAGATTACATTACATCCAATGAAGAAATTTCTCACTATGAGAGTGATGAAGCACTGGAACAAATTGCCTGTACAGAAGCTGCACTCCTGAAAGTCCTCAAGGCCAGGCTGGATGGGGGTGTGGGAAACATGGTCTAGTGAAAGATGCTCCATGGCAGAGGGATTGAAACTAGACTATCTTTAAGATCCCTTCCAATCAATACTACTCTATGATTCTGCAAAAAAAGTGATTAAAACATGGCAGTATTGACTTCCAGTAGGATATCGGCTTTTAAGCAGGTGAAAAGTACACTAATACAAATGAAGAAGTAAATTAATAAAAAATGAAAACCATTTTTGACTGAATAAGCTGACTGTGAATCCTTAGGTAAATATGACGAATGGCTTCAGCAAGAAAAGTAATGAAGAATTCTCTTAAGAGTATAAATATGTTATATCTGGCCTTTTCAAAAACAGCATTTTGATATTCTTTTCTTTCAAGACGGTATTTTTTTGCGTGTTGCTGTTAAAAAATTGTTCTGATTATTTAATGGGGTTCTAAACTCTGAAAAAGACATACCACTTCATTTTGTGTCAAATAAACATTTTCATATTTCATACAAAATTTTCTTTCTCATTCCCCTCTCAACTTGTCAACTGCTAACTTATTGAAGGTGCACTCAGTATCACGTTCATGTCAAAGATGCTGAACAGAGCCAGTCTCAATACCAACCCTTTATTCTGGGAACTAAACGAAAAATGCACCATCGGTCCAGTCTTTCAAAAATCCCATCTGTGATCATTCAAAGGGCAGAATACTCTGAGTACCTGCCTTCCTAGTTTGGTGAGGAGTTTGCCTTTGAAAACCTAGATGCCCGTGTCTGTCATTGGTTATGGGTGAGGGGGCAACAAATAGCAAGTGGAAGAGGTATCATCTTCCCTGTGCCTTCTCAAGAGTTGTCAGGGACCAGCAATGAGGAGAAAATCTGCATCACTCATTGCTCAGTAGCAAAAGCAACAGTCCAAGAGATACCAAAGGCTCATCAGAAAAACAGTGAGAAGAATGAGAAAAGGACAGCAAAAAAGGCCATGATCACACAGAAAGCAGAAGAGGCACACTAAATTAAGAGACAAAAAAAACTGTTGTGGCTGTGTGTTGGTGCAGAAAACAGAACGTGCATGGCAGGTAGCTCAGTAGTTATATCTACAAGAAAGCTCACTTATGGGCAAAGCTGGCCATCTGTGATGAAAAATATGCCTGAAAAAAGATCAGTTCTTTGAAAGAATACTGATTTTGTGGAGCAAGAGATGACAGGGCTGCAGTCTTATTATGAAAATGTTTGACATTATTATGAAGACAGAATACAATACACATACAAGAATACTGTAGTTGCATTTGTGTGCTGAGAAGCACATTCATTTCTTTACACCACAGGTTGTTTGTTGAGTAAGAAAGTGTCTTTGCTGTGCACTCCAATCAATTCTTGTTATAAGCTGAAAATGCCTTAGAAAAATGTGTCTGTGTTGTGTGGGTATCTGGGAAATTCTAAGCATTTTAATGACTCTGCATCTTCTTATTTTGCTTGGAGATGTCTGAACCAAAATTTCTAAATTCAGATGAGAACTTCAAAAACGGCATGATTTTCAAGAGCTCTGAATTCTAAAATGTGCAAGTAACTTTTTTTTCCCCTATTTCCTAGGAAATGTAAAACACATCATCTCCAGCTGGTGATATTTTTAGCAAATATGTGTATATACACATATTGCCAGGTTGAAAATGAAACTACCAATTTCAAAGTTAAAATCTGTTAAAAATTTTAAATTAAAAATGAATCATTCTTTCTAAAAGAGAAGCTGCTTATGTGAAAATTGATTCTTTTTGTTTTGTTTCAAAGTATTTGAATATTTTGGCCTTGCTATTGAAGGAGATTTTTTACTGAAATTGGGAAGAATGATTAAACATTTCATTGTCAGAGAATTAGTATTTTTTCACCAAAATAAAATTACATTAAGAACTATTAGTTTGCCAAATTCCTTCCAGCTTTCAGAAGATGTTATTGATAGAGATTTATTGAAGTGAGGTAATTATTTGTGTATATAGATCTGGATTATGAAATACAACATCAGGTTAAGGTTTTGAAATGGCTATTTAAAATGAAAGATAAAAGGCCAGTGGTGCACCTAGTTTCTTATGTGAGGAATAAGAATGAAGCATATAGATACATCTGATAAAGGAATAGAGTAGAGTGAGAAGGTTTTAGTTATTGTAAGTTTGCTTACAGTCATCATCACAGTTATACCAGCAATTTAGTTGACTAAAGCAGCCTACAAGGCTCAGCTTTCCTCAAATAAAACAGCTGTCAATCTGACCACACAATGAACTGATTTGTTTCTCATTATTCACTTGTTCATGTTGTCCACGTTCTTACAATAGTGATTTGGTTTTGTAGTTTTATTTTTGTACATCAGTTTCTTTCACAGAGCAAAGTTAAAAGCAACAAACACTAAAATCTCCCTGGTACTTCCTTCTCCTTCCCCTTCCCCTTCCCCTTCCCTACTGTTACTTCAGGAGTACAGATTGCCAGCTCTCTGTGCCACTATGGGGACATGTAGTGCTGATCTATTTATACTTCAGGCTTTAGAACAATTATCAAGACAAGATGGCCCACAAGTGACTAAAGCCTTATTATGGAAGACTTTTGTGACCAATGCTTGAATTCTCTGGTGTCTGATTTTCATAAAGTCTGATTGAAGTTTTTTCCTACAGCTGAAGCTTTCATACCATCTGTTCCTCCTATCCTTCTTTCTCTCTCTCTTTCAATCTCTGATGTCTGGCAAGGTTCTCCAACATGTGCTCATGATAAACCCATTCTCCAGTGGCAGCAATAAGAGACCTCAACCCTTTCCCAGCCCTGTTTTGTTCTTGTCTCCTTCCCTGTTCGTTTTGATTTCTTTTTCTAAACTTTTCTTTTCCCACGAAGTTTGTCTGAAATAAGACAAGAATTTCAAAAACTGTTTGTCATGGGAAACATTTTGAGATCCAGGCACATATTACTATGGAAATACACATCCAAACATATGTAGCATGCAACAAGAATAACCTATCTTAAAAGCACCACATTCCATATAAATCAGCACTTCTGGAGCTAATGAAGATCAGTATGAAGACTAAAAAAAGTCAGATTTCTTGTATCTTAGGAATTTCCTTATTATACCCCCACTGTGGTGAAAGTAAGCATTAAAATCAATAAAAATCAATGACTATGATGAGCTCATTTACAAAGCACACTTGATAATCACCATCCTCAAATATACATAAAGAAATTAAGCAGCAAGGTAGAAGCATCAAGTTCTTCTCATGCATTGATAGGTTACTAAAAGACAGGAGACAGTTTGAAGTATAAACGCTCAGAACGCACAGAGCAGAAAATGCTGCAAGGGGCTACCTCTGAGATCTGTACTGGAACTTGTGCTCTGCAGTGTACTTACAATTATTCTGGGGAGAGAAACAAGGAAGAAAAGTGAAACCTTTGCTGAGAGGAAACGGAAACTGAAATTGACTGTGATGATTTGGAGGAGAATGGTATGATGCTGAGTGATGGGCAATAAAACAGTAGGTGAAATTATCTTTTGATCAGATGAAAATCTGATGCACTTGTAAAAAAATTATCCTGCCTACATAGAAAGTGATGAACTCTGCATTGGATGCTGTCATTCAGGCAATGAGATCTTCATGTCAGTGTGCACTGCCCCATGAAAAAAGTTCAGAGGTAGTCATACAGAGTGCTGGAAGCTGCTACCAAGTGAATTGAAAAGATGGAAAGAAATGTGAACAGAAAAAAATACGAAAGGAAAGCAAAGTGTGCTTTAGGTCAGTAAATAAAGAAGCGATGCACTTTATTGTTTTGATCTCGTCTTCTCTGGAAGCAGAAAAGAGTAAGCAAAAGTGGCAGAAAGAGCAACAGAGAGCTGCTGTTAAACATCTGTACAATGAGAAACCATATAACTAATTCCCATCCATGAGGAAAATGATGGAATATGACTGATTTCTTAAATCCTGAGTGATACTGAATGGAGGAATAAGGAAAGGTTCTTAGTCATTTCTCATACCAAAAAAGGAGTGGATTTAAAATGAAATTGTCAAGTAAAGGTTATAAAAGAAACTACAGGCAGAGCTTTCCACACAGCTCATAATTAAACAGCAGAGCTTGTTGCCACAGGGTGTTGCAGAAGCCAAGAGTATAAATTAGTTAAGAAAGCAATTAGACAAACTTGCAGATGAAAACTCCAACCACAGTTACTAAACACAAGATGTCAATCCACCTCAGCACTTGAAAGTCCTATGTTTGTATTCTTCTGGTGTTTTGTCCTCCCATTACTACTACTGTCCAACACCGACCACAGGGTACAGGCATAGATGGGCATAGATGGACTCCTGGTTTGGCCTAATATGATATTTTTTTATCTTCTTACTGGATATACAGCGAAACAGGGATCTGAGATCTGGGTCTGCTCAGTCTGGAGAAGGCTTGAGGGGAGATCACATTACATAATATCCAAATGGTTCATAATATCCAAATGGTTCAAAATATCCAAATGGTGGAAGCCATATGGATGGGGCCAGGCTCTTTTCAGTGGTGTCCAATGACAGGACTAGGGGCAATGGGAACAAACTAAAGCACAGGAAGTTCCATACAAACATAAGGAAAAACTTTTTAACTCTCTTACTGTGAGAGTGATGAAGAACTGGAACAGGCTGCCCAGAGAGGTGGTGGAGCTTCCTTCCCTGGAGATATTCAAAACCTGCCTGGATACTTTCCTGTGTGATCTACTATAGGGAACCTGCTTTCTGGGGGCTGGAGTCGATGATCTCCTGAGCTCCCTTCCAATGCCTACGATTCTATGATCAAGTGTTTCATTTACAAATGGAATTGCCATTAGAAATGGAATTTGACTTCAGAATCTTTTTCTTTGCTTGATTCGCTCACTAATGGTGTTGACTTTCTCCTTACCTCTGTATTTTACCATTCTGTAAGACTCGCTTTTATTCTTTGCAGATTGCAGAGTGCAGTTAAGTACTTCCAGGAGAATCTGAGAGTATTTGGAAAGGAGGCTTTGAAAAAAACATCTGAATATAAAAGATAAAACAGAATGTACCACTAACTTGTGCATCACTTCTGAATTTGGTTAAATCTCAGGAGGAAATGGTCTGATACAACAACGGACTGCCACTAGTGCATGCAGGAAACTGGAAAATTTAAATTCCTCCTGATAGTCTAGGGAATTAATAGGAAAATATGTAGTTATGAGAAAATTATTGAAACTCTCCAAACAATTTTCTCTATGCCGGCTTGCCTAAGAACTACAATGAATGTTTCAAAGGTTTCAAAGAGATAACAACTAATGCTTTTCCAGGAAATGATCAGATCTTAAGTACTTTTCAGGAAGGGCTTCAAATGAGAAGGTAACTGCAACAGCTGTAGCAAATGAAACATACTGAAAATAAACTGATTCCTAATAAAAGACACTGCAGGCTCAGATTAAAGCTGCAAATCAATGAATCTGTGATCTAAGTGCAGACTTCAGTCAATGACAGTAGACCTATGAACATGAAGAGTAAGTGTGGCCTCTGGAGTCCTTTGTGGGCTATTTTAAATTTAATTATAGCCTAAATACCTTTCTTCATTGGGAAATAAAAAGGTTTTTAGAATGCCAAACCTCCTTGCTGGTGCTCTCACTGGTGCCAGGGGACACTGTGATAGTAGGGATGGCAGTTACTGTATTTTAATTATTTTATATTCAGTTACAATCAAATTGGTGCATAGGGTTTAAATCAGGAAATAATTTTAAAACATAAAGAAATATATACAATCTAACAAAAGGTATTTGGAGGGGAGTTATTCTATTACAAACAACTGCATAATGCAACACTCTACTGAACTTCACCCGCTTTTCATTTTCTAGAGAGCTGTATTTCCCTTCTTCAAATGGAAAAAACAGCCAGAGACAAAACAACTATTTCAGCACAGCAGAGGAGCTGAGAGGCAGAAAGGAAGGAAGTGGTGGGAAGGCTTTGTGGGTAAGCCACTGGAGACTCCATGGCCACAGATTTCCTCTGTGTCACTTAGGCACGATTAGGGATTGATTTTTAAAAGCAGTAGTAAGCACCTTAAGTGGGTACTGAGTAATTTGAGACTTTTTAAAGTGCATCAGTTAGGCTTTTTGCTGCCAGAAATGTTGATGCAATGTATTCAAGATAAATTTTTGGGTTGAATTTTGTGACGTATCAGTCTTCTTTTTGGGAATATGTTTATATGTAGGTTGGATATGCAGAGCTAGATAGATGTGGAGGGGTAGGGATGAATTCTGCAAACCCAGTGTCTTAGCTTCAACTGGGACAAAATTGCTTCCTTCAGAGTGCCTGGTATGATGCTATGTTTTGGCTCTAGGAAAAAAACAGTGTCAATAACCAGTAACACCAATGTTTATAACTGCTGCTAAGCAGTGCTGTAAGAGCCAAGGCCATTTGCCGCCAAGGGTCCAAGGAGCTGGGAGGAAACAGGATCAGAACAGCTGATTTAAACTGGCCAAAGGGATATTCCATACCACTGGACATCATGCGGAGGGAGTTTTGAGGGGGGTGGGAATTCATCTCACTATCTTCTGCTGCTTGGGGGCTAGCTGGGCATCAGTTGGGGGGTGGTGAGCAATTGCTTATGTATGACTTGTGATATACATTCATATACACATATAACTATAATTCTATTCTCTGCCTTAGTAGTTTTATCTCAACCCATGAATTTTACTTTGCTTTTTTTCCAGTCTCTCCCCCACTGCACTGGAAATACAGGGAGTGAGTGAAGGACTGTATGGTACTTAGCCACCTGCCAAGTTAAACCACAATACCCAGTTTTAGGATCAAGCTATTGTCTTATATATAGTTGCTTTAGTGTCGCAACAAACATCAAGAGAAAACAGCACAGACAGAATAACAGACATACCTTCTGTGCAGATGCAGGAATGTTCTGACATTGCATTTTGAAAGGGCCCTGTCTAGATTAGACTTTATCTTTCATCCGTCTGCATTGTTATAAACCAGACAGACCTACAGCCTCAGCTGTGTTAATGCAAACATGGTGAGATTGCAGTGTGCACGTAGGCAGCAAAGGGGACATATCCCAGAATCTCAAACCTGATTTTGTACCTTCTCCAGCTTTTTCCTGCTGACTACTTCCAAAATACAACTGAATGGAGGTATCAAGGCTGGGACATTTGCATCCTCTGGAGACCTCACTCTGTTGGCAGCTGGCATGGTTTGTTCTAACTTCTGCTGCAGGACTGGGCTGGCACACAGAAAGCTGAGACTGTTTGGGCTTGCACTGCATACTGCTGCTCAGCTGCAGCTGGGCATCTGGGTCCAACTATCTTGCTCAGGATGCAAACTAGGACTGTGCTTATTGAAGAGAGGTTAATCTCTGTATACAGCTGTGTCTGGCAAATCATGTCAAAAGTTCATGACTAATAATAGACTAGCTCCAACAGATGTTTTCAGGAATTAATCAGCCAAAAAAGTGTCTGTTTGTGGCTTGATTTCTTTAAGTACAAATGAAATGACATGCAGGGATTTCTGGTTTAGGCAGGAGAGTGAGGAACCTTGGAGCAGAGGACACAGAAATTCATACCACTTGTACAGAATATCAGTCTCAATAGTTCCTATGTGCAACTATGCCCATGTGAAGTTCTTCATTCTAGAAAGTCAGTATTTTCTGTTTACCATAAAAACCAGACTTCAAAAAAAACACCCATCAAATGATCAGTTAATTTACATCTACTTTCCCAAGGATGTCTGCTATAAAATATTTCCTAGAGTTTTGTACAATTTGTGCTTTAACATATTAAATGCAGTGTTTGTATTGAATGCAGTACTTTCTTTTATCTACATGAATTGCAGTGGCCCAGCATGAACTCCAATATGCTTTACAGTGGTTTACAAGCATGGTTAATCCTAAAAGCAAATCAGTCAGTGAGGACACCTAAGAAATAAATAAATGAATATGTTTCATATTGTCCTAAAAGTTGTCCCCTGGCAACATTTCCATTCTCCAAAACTTCCCAGAAGCAATTGATTTTGCAGTATACCTCAGAGCATGGAATTTCTCTTCCATTTATTGTTAATGCCAAGACAATGCATTTCCTGCATTGGCAAACATCCTCCTTCAAAAGTAGCCTCAAGGGCTTCCATTGAATTTGGCTTTGGTAATGTATCCTTGCAGAGCTTTTCTCATTCCCACTGGAGAAGAAATGTAATGACCCAGCAGTCTGCTGCTGCCTCACCTCAGAAGACCTTGCTCAGGTTCATACTCCCCTGTTCACTCCTGCATTCTCTTTTAAGGGCTTCCCAGTGAGACATTGCTCATTACGGAGCCCTACTCATGCCATTTCCCAGAGGTCAGCTTGCAGTGATGTGACACCAAATAAACATGGTTCTGCAGCAGGATGGACAGTGGGTCTGCTCCCTTGGAATCTGACACCAGAAAAATCTCACTGGGAATGCATGCCCAGCCATCTCCTTTGCCAGGGTATAATACATTACATTTTGAAAGAAGGAAAAAATGTTAATTACTTTCCAGATGCATTAGTGGAGTAGAAGTGAGTGCTTTCCTGTTCATCTTTTATTTATTATATATTACCCAACTGTTTAAAAATTCATTGTTGTGATGCCTATAATTGTCTGGGTTACAACAGACCATGCTTACTGTATGTTTTATTTTATAGGCCTTTACCGTATACCTTGTAAGACAGGGAACTGGGAGCCTGAATTTTGTGAGCAAGAATAATATTTTCCCTGCCCAGCAAATATTTGGGTCAGATTTGTTCCTTGAGAAGTTCATTTTCATATTGCCACTATGAATTTCTTGCCAGAGCACTTAAGGGCACTGATTTGCAAAGCCAGAGGAATCAATATTTTCCTGCTAATAGGCAAACTCACACAAAGAAAGCTCCTGAATAACTGCATGGAGTAGCATTGACAGTTATTCTCTTCAAAGCATACTGGCATTTCTCTCTACTGTAAATTGCTGATGAAAAAGTACCTGCCATCCTATTTCCATATTTTAATTATTTCTTACAATTCTCCTAAAATTAAATTGTCTGGAGTCAGGTTCTCTGTTTGTTACATTGTTCAATATCCTCTACTCTAAAAGATAATTTACATCTCAGTGTAAACAAGAGAAGAGTCTTCAATTATATTTTGGGTAAAAGACAAGATTAAAAAAAAGAAGGAACCAATAACTCAAATTTCATTTGTACCATTTGTGATTTTTTTTCAGATCTCATTTTAAACCCATTTATAATACTGACACACATTTTATTCTACTTTATTAATTTTCCTCTGTCTTTATTTTTGCCTTTTAGAAGCACTGTTCTTCCCTGAAGCCTAAAATAGCCACAAAGCCCCAAATAGAAAAACTGATTTCTTAAAATAACGTCTGCTTCATCACCATTCAGCCTACAAGACAGTGTTTCCACTGACTTCTCTAAGCTGTGGATAAGGCCCCATATGTCTTAATTACAGAGTCGAGCATAAGCTTCTTGCAAGGAGCACAACTTTGTCCATGCACTGTTCTGTACTATGCTCAGTGTTTTTAGGAGACAGGTGACTGGCAAACAGTTTTTACAAGGGTATCATTGATTGTGTAGGCATGAACAATCCTAGCCCAAAGAGTTTGCAAGTTGTGCAGGAAAGTCGGACAAAAGGGGAGGAGACCACTGGAGAAAAAAAAGATCTTGCACAGAGATGCATGGGAGGTCAGAAATATATTTATTACACTCCATAAAACTATCTCACAAGCTGACCTTGTGAGATAGTAAGAACACTAAATTCTGAAAGCAAGGGGACTCTTTATTGAAACACTAGGACCATGCAAACTCCATTGTCGGTATCTCCTCTGGGCACTATTTTTGCAGACGATCTCCTCTGTTCAATACAGGTTGCTGAATCTTGTCTTTAGCTATTTCTGTTGGTGTTGCATCTTTTTGTGATCATTTTCTGGTTGATCAGGATGAAAGACTGCTATTGCATCATCTGTTGTCTTTGGGATGATGTTCTGTTGGCCATAAAGGACATGTACCTCTCCTCTTTCAAGAGCTGATGACAGCTGAGATTCTTTTTTAATCTAGAGGTCCCAGCTTGCCTTAGTTCAGCCAGTCCACATTCCCTGAATAACTTCAATTATTTCAGTGTCAACATGCACTTGTTGGGAATTTGAATTCTTCCTGACATTCCAGATAAGACTTTATCACCCTCATGCGTCACAGTGGCTGTGTAACAGCTATCCTTTTTAAAAAAACTCCCATTTTTATGAATGCAGGTTGCTGTTTTGGCATCAAACTCATAACCTTGTTATCTACTTTCTGCCTTATTCACACTTTTTGACCAGTGTTCATTATTCTGCTAGGATTTAAGGTCCCCAGAATGTCTAGACACATCTGCTCCACCATAGTTTCAAGTGGCAATAACTAGGGCAGGAGAATTAACCACTGCTGACTTATCTTGATTCTTTCCCCAGGGGTCCCTGATACGCAGAAGCATTTCTCAGGGCCAAGTCTCATTTTTTGTAGCAATCTATCCGGAAAGCTTGAACCATATGTTACAGAGTAATAATGATGCATTCAGTAAGCAAGGCTTGAATATCACATGTAACTGGAGGCTGACATAGGTATTAGTCTATATCGTAGTCTCTGGGGAACTATAAGGGGGTAGTTACAAAATCTATACAGGCTCTACTTGGTTTCAGTCTCTATGGATATGGACTGATAGAATCTTCTACCCTGACTTTACTTTTATGACAAACAAAAGAATCAGGGCTACCCAGCTGAAATAGGGCAAACATCCATCCATCCATCCATCCATCCATCCATCCATCCATCCATCCATCCATCCATCCATCCATCCATCCATCCATCCATGCATCCATGCATCCATGCATCCATGCATCCATGCACCCATCCATGCATCCATCCATCCGTCCATCCATCCATCAATACAACCATCCATCTACCTATTCCTCTGCAATTTTCTCCCTTCCAGACCACACAAGACCAGGACTCTAAACAGGTTTTCCTAAATACTCTCCAAAGCATTCTACTTATAAGAGTGAGGGGAAATCTATCTATTTCAGAGGGGATGGGAAATCTTTGCTGCGAATTTTGCTGTGATGCCTTTTCTTAGCAGGGTTCATTGCATTCATACAAAATTTATTTCCAGGAAGAAGCCAGATGATCTACTTAGATTGTTAAAGGTATTCATTATATAAATGTGTCAGGGGTGACCAACTACCTTTGGAAACTCATATCATACACCAGTTATTCCTGATATCTCAGTCATTTCCAGTTCCTCATCCCTGTGTGTCCCTTTCCCATGAGACATTAAGGACTTAGGAACTCTCTACCCTCAGCCTAATATCTCTAATCTTCCTCTGCATGCAGATTCCATTCTCCTTCTTCATGCTCCTCTCTTTGTGAGAATATTTTCATTTGTCAGGAATCCTAACATCTATAGCAGTACAAGACCCACAATCTCACCTGCTCACTTTGTTCCTAGTGTCAGCATATTCACCCATTACTCACTCTCCTTGTGGGTCTTAATCTTGCAACACCAGGTGCTGGGTAACAATTTGAAACTGCTCTGTGTTTACAAAACTGCCTCTCTCTTTCAAGTGAGCAATAGAAAGAGATGCTGCAATTCCAGACTACCCAGTGAGAGTCTCTTCCACACCTTTCTGGTGTTCCAGCTTCCACCTACATGACTTGCAATGACAGAAGTCCTCTGAGGCTCTAAGGGATATTGTGCTCTCCAGACAAACTCAGCTCAAAAGCAAAGCTCATCTACTAACACTATTTTCTTTATTATTCTTTTTTCTCTGAATTCTGAAATGATAGCTATTAAAGAACATTTACAAGGGTTTATTGTTTGCCATGTTACTTTCCTGGAATGCCAAGCAGTTAAATGAGTAGTTTAGGATGCCTTCTGGAAATGTTGTATATGTTTTCCAGGAAATGTTACCATAGCTTGTGCTGCTGCTTGGTTTCCATTAACTAACACTAATGGCTTGACGATGTGATAATTCATGGTAAGAGAAACTTCAGTATTTAACTATTGCTACAATAACATCACACTGTAGAATTATAATGCACTCCTTACTGAACTAGATGCCAGCACAGTTTCTGCAAATGTAGTCTGTTCTGGATGTTTATGTCACATACCCCTTCTACCTCCACCCTCAGAAAACCTGGTTCATCTCCCAGGCACTATAACTTCTTAGTCTTCTATTTCTCCTCTCATATTATGGTCAGCAATGACAGCATCACCTCATTCTCTAGCTAAACAGTAACTTTGGGAATCATGAGACAATATATTTTCCTGGAAAGCAGTAGGATCTGTGAAAGATATTTTATTACCTTGAACCAATATTATTAATGTAGTATAAATTTTTCCTCCATCTTCCACAAATCCAGGGCACCCAAAGCTCCACAAAATCAGTCTAAGTCACAGCACTGAGAACTGTGCTCAGCCACATAATTACCAGAGTTTTGCTGGCTGTGTAACACTATTACCATGGTTTCATCAGTGCAAACATTTATAGCTCTGACAAGCTCACTTTTGCTGAAGAAAGCAGAAGAAATTCTCTTCAGCAGCTGTTGATTCTTTTCCTAAGTGTGATAATATTTTCTGACTTTATGGATCATGCGACTTGTTTTCACAATTCACTCTTTTCAAGAAGCTAACCGGTAATCCCTGAGGGCCAACATATGTTCCCTCTCCACTTGGAACACAAAATGGCTGTGTGAACTATTGACCACTACAGAGTACAGAATTCAGGTACTTGCCACTTTACATATACAGAAAGATAAGTCTGGAAGACTGAGTGAAATTCTTGGAGTATGGGAAATATTTACAAGGAAAATATTTTATTTACATGTCATTGGGCTTGGGATAAATAATTCTAAGCATCTTGAGAACTGTTACCCATAGAATCAAAATTTAAAAGTAAATTATTGCAATCATTTGCCTCTCTTGAGAGTGCTCCCCTCCTTTCCTACACACACACTATTCAGTAAGCATGTATGTCCAACACTGACTTAAAAGTATGGAGGTATGTGTAACCACCATTCCATTAAGCATAATTGACTATGCTTGCTGCTCTTTCAAGCTTTGTCCTCTAGCCTTGAGGAGCAGGTTTACCATGGAGCATGGTGCACTCATTTGAAAAGACACTGGTTAAAACAGGTTGTAATGAGGGTCTTGAGAGACCTTGGATTAGCTAAGGTGGTGGTTTTTTATTTTTTTATTTTTTTCAGTCTTCTGTACCATTCAAAAGACACCTTAAAATGTGTGAGTACTCAGAGAGGAGCAGCTGCCAGCTTTGTATAAAGGGGATGCTGAAGGGATTTTAAGAATGCTCATGTCTTCCTGTATCCAGCTGAGATTCCAATCTGGAGAAGGAGGAAATGGAGCCAGTTCTGTATATCACTCCATGCAGAGACACAGCAACGCTGGCTGATAGATTTACTTCAGCGTGAAGACACCTACTCTTGAGGGCTTTTTTTTTTGTTTTTTTTTCTAAAAATGATGAAATGAGAGATTGGGTAAGAATTCAGTTGAAATTCCGTCAGCTTCAGAATCAGGAAGGGCTTTCTGGGTGTCGATAAAGCAAAGTGAGAAATAGTTTTTCTATGCTGTTACTCTAGACTAAGAGTTACAGACAGTCGCTGCGTTTAGAAGGCTTGGGGCAGTGGAAGTGTAAGGCTGAGATGCTGTGGCAGGCTGCTGCTGGGCCTCGTGGTGGGTATAATGGACCTGCTCAGGCCTGAGTGCCTGGGAGCAAGGAAAGGAAAGATGCAAGGCTGAAAGGAGGGAATGAGGGGATTAAATAAATAGCTGCAATTAATGAATTAAGACAGTGTACCCTGCCTGCCCCAAGATCTGAATAAATGGCTTTCATCTAAATATATTTTTTCTGCCAATTTGTTTTTTGGGATAGCTCATTCTAACGACTTCCTAGGACACTGAACTTGAGTAAATATAAAGGTCCTCAGGGACTTGCTCCTACAGACATTTATTTCTTCCTCTCTAACAGTCACCGTGGTCTTCCCATCCAGTAATAATAGCTATTGGAACCAACAGAGAGCAATCCCTCCCACAGAACAGGGTACAATATTTGAAAACTCGACCATTGTCACATGGCCACAGCAGGAAACAAAGGCATCTGCTGCATTAGTGATTAGTAAGCTTATGACTTTCTTATGTGATGTCAGAAGTGAACCCATCTTGCATAAGAACAAAGGAAATGTAGCTACCTGGATAACTCACTCTCGAAAGCTTTTGGATTATTTGCAGTACTGGCAAGCAATGAAAGAACTAGATACAGCTAATAAAAATGAAGTGTAAGGAAGGAATATGGAAGTAAATAAATGACCCTGCTCAGCTTAAGTTCTGGTAATGTAAACATATTGTGACCAGATTTGGGTCAGAATATAATGTTTTAGCAAAAGCAGACACTGTAAAACTGGATTACTCTGAGGCAAGTTTGCAAAGGAATATAAAAGCAAAATACATCCACAGGCACAGAGGGCAGAGCTCTGAGGTTAATAAAGAAACAGCATTCTTTTTTGGATCTCCTAATACATTTTCAAGCCTAGGTATTACAGTTGACCAGCTAAGAACATGTAATCCACTTTAATTGAACATTTTACTGCATGTTTCCTGGAGCTACAGAGCAGTAACGTCTTCACAAGAAAGATAATAGCTGTGTCTGTACTCTCAGGGGCAGCCCTTAGGCCTTGCTCAACACCAGGCTTGTCTTCCTTGCATACTGGAAACCTATTATTTTCATTAGATATTGAAGGCAAAACCTGACATAATAGGTTTAAGCTACTCCAAGAAAATGCAGGTTAAATGATATAACAAGAGTGGTGAAGGAAATGAAATACAGCTGAACATGCTAAAACAGGGTTTTCATGGGAGGTATTTAAAGTCAAATCCTACTATTGTAAGTATTTTTTAGTAAGCAGCATCTAGAGGACAATAGTGTTCAATGTATTTTTGGGGATGGAATTCAAATATGCTTAGTTTACCTATCCTGAGGAAGGAGCAGACAAGGAGAAGTTTTCCTGTTGTAGCCCTGGATTCTGCAGGACTAAGACTTTCCAACTTCCATCTGTAGAAGAGAAAGGGCACCCAATGAAAACACTCACAAACTCTTCTAGAAACATCTATTCAGTCTCCTTGAAAAGAGCACTTAAGTTCTGTTACCTGCATAAAACATACTTTCTGTTCTGCAGAAGAGCACTGGAGCTCATTGAAATCTTGTGCTCTTCACCTCAGTGAACTGAACACAAAAGTAATTGCAAGGGAAAAATAAAAGAAGACCTGTTGGGGTATTTATTTTGCCTTGAACCTGTTCCACTCACCTTCTTTGCAAAGATGTAAGTAATTTTTTTTTTAGTTTACTTAATGGAAAAATGGCCAGGGAGAAGAATAGCAGCAGGAAGGAAGTGTGTGAAGGAGAAAGAACTGAAAATGAAAGGAAAGGCGAGCAGTATTCTTTCTGCTTCCCTGTCCTTTACAGGGACCTTTTCTCATGTTGAGAATGATGCAGCTTCAGCATTTTCAGGCTTGAAATCAACAATATAAAAGCAATTAGAATACTCAGCCCACCAATAATACCTTTCGCTATGGGATCTCAAAGCACTCTATCTTTATCCTGTATAATGTAGCTACTTGAGGAACTGAAATTGTCATTGCCTTTGTGCATTATAGCAACCACACAGCACCTTGTATTTTTTTTCCCCTTAGTTCTGCTTTGGGGTAATGCTGAATAACTGTTTCTGCCTCTTATCTTAACCAAAATGGAATCTCAGATCCATTTCTGAAAAGTGCTGGCATGCCTTCACATTTCTGCATGTGTTATGTACTTTTATTATATGTTCATTTCCTGTTAGTAAGGTTATCAAGGGTAAGATACATATTATTAAGACTATGAATGAATTTAAAAGCTTTTGGGCTGAGGTTGGATAATTCGGAATTCCAGCTCTAGGGCTTCTAATACAAAATCAAAAATGATGCAATCCTATAAAGCACTGAACTGGATAAAACTCTCTCCTTCAGATTTGCTCAAAAGCTTAGTTTAATGTGTTAATTTTGTAGTGGAAGTCTTATAAGAATCCAGGTATTATCTGTGTGTCATAGTTAGTGTAAAAATAACAGGAATGGATCAGTGTACTATGGTTAACTGGACAGAGATTTAGTTGCAGACCCAAGACTGACCTAGATCCAATTTGAAGTCCTAGAAATTCCAGAAGTGCATGGATCCAGTCATAATAATAGTAGGACTATACCACTGTAGCTTCAAAAAATAAGAGTGTGTTGCTGTATTATCTGTGCAATATATCATTAACAGGACATACCGGTAATGAGAGTATCTGGAATAAAGATGAGCAACAATTGTTTAGTGTATCGTCAGAGAGACAGTGGAAAAGCAAAACTGACTAATTTAGGTTCGATAAATCATGAATTAGATTCTGTTGCTGGTAATACTGACAGATTTCTCCATCACATTTCAACACCAACCTCTGAAATAGAAGTGACGGAATAATGGAATCTGTGAAATAAATGTGTCTCTTTCTCCAGTCTAGTAGTCAAGATGATCAAGTCAGTCCACAGAAATCTGCCCTATGAGGAGGTGAAAATTGTATTCATATGTATTGAAAGTTTCAATGGATTTCAGTGTACATATTTCAAGATATGTAGAAGAAACTCATAGAGTTTCCTTTGAGTAGGAACTCTTGTCCCTCACTCAAACAATCTGAGCATATATTTCTAGGCAGTTTAAACAAAAGCAGAGGTAATATACAGTGGCATATTAATGCTTTCATTTACTTTAAAGCAGTCTCTGATGCAAGAATACATTACTTCCTTGGTACAAATGTAATGGACTTGGGAAACAACAAAAAAACAAAGTAATCTAGACATAAAGGGAAGCTGCACATATGGTATACTATTAACCCTAGTCAGCAAAAAGAACTAATTTTCTCTCTGGAAGAAATTCTCTCCTTCATTCAGGTCTGTAAGGGAAAGGAAGCCTAAATCCCACTGAAGTGGGAGGCACCAGCTTAATGCGATTATCACTGGTGTTATATCACAGTCTCAACTAGGAGACGCCTCAACTTAAAAATCATCTGATTGTGCCCAGTGTCATATATACACATCAGTGCAGAGAGCTCCTGCTGGAAGGAGATGGCAATCCATGGGTAGGAAATAGATAGCAAGGGGAAAAGTGGAGATACAATCTCTATTTTCAGAAAAGGAAGGGGTGATACAGGGACAAGATAACAGGAAATTTGCATGTTTGGGCCTGAAATCTCTTGGGGCAGGATGGTAGTCCCATTTCTCCAGAATCACCACTGCTCCTGGAGATACTGCCAGATTATCTGCAGTGTTTCAGCAGGAGGTAAGCAATAGCAAGCAGGTAGACACATGTACCTTTTCTTTCAGAAACATAAACATCAATGGTGGATATGAAATTCCCTCACAGAGGCGAATCTGAAGCTAAGCCGTAGGAAAAAAAAATGAAACTCTGCTTTGTCCTTGTCTAATTTCCTTACAGACAGGCCTTAAAAAAGATGGGCATGCCCTAGATTTGAAGTGAAGGGAAACAAGAATTTGTTAGTAATATTTTTTTAGAAGAGCTGACACTTCAATAAGAAAAACACAATTTAAGCAGAAAAGGAACAGTAAAAGAACAACATTTATTCTTGACTCTTGCCATGTGATCTTAAGTCATCTGTGCCCAGCTTTCTTGTTTCTCTGTGTTTAACTTACCTAACTTGCAAGTATAGCAGCTGAATGCACAGACAACTTGCAAGCTTTAGGTAATATCTTTATCTGAAAATTATTATGCATCTTTAAGAGCTGAGTATCAATAAGATGTAGGACTATAGTGCATCAGAAACAGACTTTGCTTGGATCTCAGCCTTCTGATCGAACTCCAAGTTTTGAATCTTGGCCACGAGACAACTCATTTGTTACTAATGTGGGGCACTTTGCAGGGCTTGTTAATAGTGTTGCATCCACATCGTAACCTAGAAACTCTGGGTTATCTCTGATGCTTGCAGCTGCCATAGAAACAGAGTAGGTAGGCATCTCTCAAAGATCCTCTTTTAATTTAATGCCTCCTTGAAAGAATGAGGCATTTATCATCCAGCACGCACAAGCAGATTTAGCTATGAAAACAGTCTGCCTACAAAATGACAGGCACTTTCTTTATTTAATTTCCATATATATCATATTTTTTAGCTGTATGATCATGCTACTGTATTTAACAAGGTTTTCTTTAAAGCTCTTATTTTTAATGCATGTAACTAGAATAGGTTTTCAGAACTTTCCAGTATTTGGTGGTTTAGCTTTACAATTCTCCTTAAAGCGACTTGGTGTTTCCCAGAACAATATTCCTTGATGACTTTGGAAAACAGCCCTCATTGCCTTTGTCTAGGAATAAAGGAAAAAAAAAGTAAGCTAAATTAGTGGAAAAACAAAACTTCTCCATTTTGAAATGATCATGGAAATACTGAGGAACCATCCACAGAAGAAGATTATTTTGGCTTTGTACAAGTCTAATATTTTACTTCAAGGAATATTTGCTGTATGTTCCCTCCATATGTCTTTGAAACAGTCTCTATTTTTCCTGTATTTCAAAAAAGTGACACTCCTAAAGACGTGATCTCCAAAGGGACCATTTAAGCTTCAAGTAAACCACAATAATAGGGGCTGTACAGACTGTGCTATTACAGTGTCCATCTAGCACTCTCAAAGTCCTTCAAAAATGTGAAAGATTTAAGGCAGACAGGACCAAAGAGATGTGAGTTCTTGTTTGTGCTTCATTGACAAAGAATGGAGGTACTGACAGGTTAAGCCATATTAACTGACAGTTACCGAGTAAGCCAATCTCCAGCTCTACCATTGGCCTGAAATTCCCCTTGAACCCATTTATTGAGATTAATCACAGGATTATCTTTCTTTCCTTCCTAGCCATGCTTTTAAAGGACTGGGTATAGTTAGATCCATTTGTCCAAGTTGACAATCTGGTCTAAAGTTTAAGATGACTAGGATGTATCTGCATATTTTAGGACAAGTTATGAAGACTGTTATTTATTACCCTTTATTTGTGCTGTACTGCATTTTCAGGACCCGTTCTGTCAAGTGATTGCTTGCAAATCGCTCGCAGATGTTTTTGTGAGAAGAAATGACACACATTCTCTAGAAAGTCGTGATTTTTGGCACAGCAGAGATGGAAAGCCTTGCTTTCTGCAAAGATCTGAAATTTCCACACTATTAAATCTTTAAGGGTAAGATATTGCTTCAAGAAGCAAGAGAAGATTGGGGTCAGGCGTGTTGAGAAGCAGTATGGTTTTAGCAGAACTGCAGCTGTTCTCTCTGTGGAAGTCAGAATAACTGCATAGGCTGTGTTTGGCTTTCTTACGCTTGTACAGCCATGCAGTCAGTGTCTCCACAACCATGGGTGGCATCCAGGGCCACAATCATGATATAACAAGGGCTCCATGTGAATGATGTTCCAACACAGTGGGCTCACTTGATGGCAGATACAACCCACCTCCAGCCACAGCAGTGGTGTTCTCTGGATACACTCCAACACAGACACCACAGAATTTTGAAACGATGACATATAAAATGTTTAAATGACAGCCAGCATTGTCAACAACAGCTGCATTTCTATTAAAAATGGAGTTTGTGCAACTTCAGGTACTGAGGATTGTCCTTAAAGCTTTACATTTTGCATCAAAACAGCCTTTTCTCAAGAAAAGAGTTGAATTACTGAGTTCAGAGGAGCCAAGACACACTAAACTGATGACAGTCTTCTTCTAAGTCTGGCCTCTTCCATCCTTGCATATGTCTGCTTCTCTTGCAACACAGCTGCTTGGTGTCTCAGATCTGGTGGGATCGCAAACAAACTAGTCTGGCTATATGCCATCCTTTACAACAGATTACAAAAGACTGGAGAACAACTGAGTTGCTTAAAGCTTTGTTTATGTGTTAAAAAATAAAGTTATGCTCTAGACTGCCTGCATAATATTATTAGAATAACACAAATGTCTCTCTGACACAAGATTAGTGTCCAAGCTATGCTGATAAGGTAGGTATCATCTTGTGACTGTGGTGATTTGCATTCAGATTTTTGAGTCAGTCTCTCCACAGGTCTGATTCTGTGTTGCCTCCTCTTATAGATCTGTAACAGCTGCAGAATTGTTCTTCTAATTGCACTTCAGAGTTTTCGCAAAGCAACATGTTTTTCTATCTTGTCAAACTTCATAATACTGCATGAAGTACATGGCAAAAGTGTTTGCAAATTATTACTATTATTATTTTTGTAATAGAGTAAAAGTACAAAAGCTCTTCTGAAGCAGTGGAGTGTGATACTACCTTCCATGAATAAGTCTTCTGCTTCTCAGAAAAGGAGGAAAAAGGCAAAACAGAATCACAAAAAAGTTAATACATTCTTTTGGACGGAAGAAAAAATGACAGACACTGAGAGAAATGAGCAATCCTACTGTCACCCATCCTTAGCTTTGAGATACTCAGTTTGGAACCAGGTCTTGACCTCCTGTGAAAATGCTTTCTGTGAAGGGGACTTCAATGATTACCTAGCAGCAGGATCTGCCCATCAGTGAGAGTGGCAGCCCATCAACCAGGCAGCACTTGCTGATAGATCCAGCTTTATGGCTGCACCTGCCAAGGCTGGCTGCCTCTGGTCCCTGGCAAATTCATATCAGAAATGTGATGTAGTCTGCTGCGAGAGGATTTCAATAAGAAATAACATAAAAGCTACTGGGGAACTGAAATCTATGTACTATGATTATATACCTGCAAGCAGGCTTGATTGTACTTGCTGTTCACAGAACGACTTTCTTAAAAGAAGGCATTGCTGAAGATGTTTTACATGTGGATGCCCTCGCTTATGTCCTTGACATCAAGCTTTGCTTTAACCTTCTTATCATTTAGTTATGCATCTGTAAGCTTAAGATAGTTTAGAAGCACTGTGCATTTCTTTCACATTCAGACTCTGCATATAAAGTTGAGGAACAAAATATTCTTGTGGAGGGTAGCTCAACATCTGTGCCTCAGTGAATTGTCAAAGATCCTTCTGTTGCCATCTTCTCTTCCCCACGCCTTACAGGCTGTAGGTGTCCCTGTTCATTGCAGGGGAACTGGACTAGATAACGTTTAAGGGTCCTTTCTAACTCAAACAGTTCTATGATTCAATGTGTGGAACCTCCAGAGGTTTTTGTTCTAAAGAAGGAAAATAATATGGTTGAACATTTTCTAGTGGTGTGCTGTGGCAATCGTGTGAAAGAGAGAGACAGAACATGAGTTTGTTTCCCTCTTCTGAAAGTGTGGGAACCATGTGGCCTATGGATAGTCAGTGTAGCTTCACAATAAAAATTGTCAAGAGTTACACAGCAACAAATATGGGTCTTTCCTCCTACCAGAGTGTTTTCTTTTCTTGGTCTTTTATATACCATATGGGCTTTCTTATAAGACAAATACTACTTTAAGAATTAAAAGCCAAATGTGACTTGCATGGTATTGGTGAAGATAGCAGAAGTCTCAGCAGAATTATTTTAACACTTGTTTAATGAAGTCACCTGATTAGTCCCATCTTACTGTTTCACATGATGCCACAGCTGCTGGCTCCTAATAAAACAGGGGAAGGAAAGACTAAAATTGGCTCTGCTTCTCACAGGAGACGAAGAAGTATATTTAAAGGGGGAGCTTTCTCCAGTGTGACTCTAAACCACTAAAGAAGAGACCTGTATTTGTGTTGGCATGTTCTGAACTGGTTTGAAAGATCTGATCATGTGGAGCTCCTTATTAACCAGAATCCAGAATTTGGATTTACCCCACCTAACTTTAGGCACATACATAAGTGTTAACATTTGTTTACAGCCAATGGATAGAAAAAATATGCTCTAAAAGTCACTCAGGTCAGTGAAGGATAGCTTCCTGGAAATCCACTATCTTCTGACTTTTTATGGCTGCAGACCAAATAAAATGCTACCCGCACTTTCACTGGCAAGAAATTCACCTCCAAGATTCTACAGCAAAAACTCTTTCTTTTATCTGTGGATGTTGGTGAGACTGGGGTGCTCTATGCTTCTTATTTCACCACACCTTGTGACAAGGTTTGCCTAAGTAGCAGGGATGACACCTTGTCTTTTGGAAATACTACTTCAGTTGAGGTAAATCACAGTGTGTACTGCTTGATGCACAGTTTCTGCCTCTGAGATGTTTTTATGTGTTATTTGTTGTTTCAGTTACTTTTCTAGTTGTACTCTTAAGGGGGTAGGTAATGTCCTTGGTCACAGATGGAACAGCACAGGGAGGGTGTCTGCTTTGGCTGCCATTGCAGAAAGGATCTGTCTCGGAGGAGGGAGAGGAGGTAAAATTCCCTAATCCTCATCAATTGTTCAATCTGTCTGAGTGAAGCTGCTGATTTATGTTTCTTCCTTGAGATCTCTTTTCTCTTAAAAAGGAGATTAACTACGCTAGCATGTAAAGGTCTGCAGAGTCTTAAAACGCTTCACGTGAATGATGCAAATCTTGTGGTATCTATCTGTGACTTTCTGTTGCACGGGTGTATGCTCTTCACACATACAAAGTATCGATGCAATGAAATTGCTGTTTCCCTTCATATATGACACTACTTACATATCAAAGCAAACCTGTGTGCTTTAAGCCTAACGTTCTAGCAGCTCAGTGTTTTTTTTGTTTTTTTTTTTTTTCTATCCTGCACTGTAACTTTTTTGTTACGCTGTCTTCAAAGCAGTATGTAGCTATTTTGGTAATGGAACTTTTTAAGTACTTTGAAAGGGTTGTCTGTAACCTGGAACATTGGTTTTTGAAAGCCCCAAACACTGGCAATAACATATAATTTTGTTTTGTGTATTTTCTTTTTCTTCCATGTCCCATTACTCTTCTCAGAGGTGAGTAACATCAGTCCTGAAACAAGCAGCAGCATGACAGAAGTGAGGGAAGCAAGACAGCTCCCTGGTTGTGGTTTCAGCACATCAGTGCTTGGCACAGAGCATGAAACAAGTAAGGAACAAGCATCCTGCTGTTTTTATTCTCTCCCTCTACCAGACCCAGGAACGGAACTGGCTGAGCTCCATGCAGACTTGGAGGCTGCTTTGACTTCTGTTGACTGACAGTGGCCCTCAGTGCTGCCCAAGCATGCAGGGGGCCCTGGGCTCACTTCATTTCTGGCTTCAGTGTCAGCATTTTTCATAAGGCAGGATGGTAGAAGGCCAGCAGAGGTAGAAGGCTGCTATTTTACTGGTGCTGTAAAGCTCACCAACCCCCAGTGAAGGCAGACCTCCTCAGTGTGTGGGCATGCCTGCACATGACCATTCCAGATGTGGATTCTATGCTTTCCCCCAGAAATTGTCTTGCATATACGGTTCTTCCAATTTTTGTGAGTTTGAAAGCAACTCTGTGTACTGCCTAACCAGACATCTGGCCAGCGAGGTTCACATGATGTTGTTTAAAAATAATAGAGCCCATCCCTGCCTTGCAGACCCCTGTGATACATTAAAGCAAAAGATGCAAGGCACAGGCTACAGGCTTCCTAACAAAGCAGCAGCCAGGCGATGTCTGGGGGAGCAGGAGTTGGGAGGAAGGCATCACCAATTCCCCTGCCCATGATTTACTGCACCTTTGACTGCTACGTGTGAGGAGCATCAGTTAGTGAATTATTCCAGATGGCCTTGCTGATGGAGGGAGTCTCTGGGCTGCCATGGTGCAGGATTTACTGCCAGCGCATTTCAGTTGTGACAGCTGCAGGTAAATCCAAGACTGGAGGAGCCAGCGTCTCTGCTGAATGACCTCTTCCCAGGTTCCAATCACAGACCTTCCACCCCTCACATCCCCCCGGGGATACTCCATGTCACATACACTAGTTCATGACAATGCAAATTTGCTCTTTCCTCCCCTCCTGCAGCACAGTAGATTACAGCGGATGGTTTCGCTCTAACTCAGGCATGTGTGGATCACAGAGCCAAACATGCACTACCAGACAGAGGGAAAATACATTAAATTATATCCTTCTCATAGTGTGTCATGGTTTATGTTGAGAATGACACACTGTACAGCAGTCAAGCCCACACTCAAATTTTAAGTATGTTAAACTGCACCACTTCATGTAGTTTATTGCATACTCAGTGTGTCTACACAGAGGTGATTTTCTACGGCTAGCAACAATTTTTTACCTGCTTGTCAGGCATGGGGCTTTACTGTGCCCAATGAATCAGTGCTGTTTCCATTGAAAAGAAAGCAGGAAGCCTGAACAACAGTTGGACCATCAGCATTTCCAGCCAGCTCAAGCAATTAGCACTTAAGACTTTCCTACTGTATTTGCAAAAAATACTTTCTTCTCTCTTGTATCTCTTTGGCCTATTTTTGTATTTCACTCTTAGATATTAATGACATCCTATAAATGCCTGTGAACATACTCTCCATGACCTGAGAGAATCTCAGAAAGCTTTAGGACAGCAATATTCCACTTTTCAGATTGTCCTCAATGGGTTTTCTTGGCCACTGTGTAAGAAGCTTTATTGTAAATAAAAGATTTTGGATGCAAACATCCTTTGCGTTCAAAGGGAGAAAGCAGCTGTCATATGCATAGAAATGTGGAATAGTACTAATCCTTAGAGCTTTTGTAATCTCCAGAAGCAAAGCTGGAGTATGGGGATGGATGTCAGAACTAAGAGGAAATACATGGAAATGAGAAGGCATATTTGAGGCACGGATGGCTGATGTCTTCTGGCTGCAGTTCCCATCATGCATGCATGCTGGGAGTTGTAGCAAAAAGAATCACCATTTCTTCCCACATTTGTCCTACAGCAGTCTGTGTCCCGGACTGTGGTGTCTGCCTGGTGATGGAAAAACCAATACAGCTGCACTTTCACTCGAAATGCATAAAGAGGAAAGACACAGCACAAGGTGGCGAAAGTTAAATGCCTGTCAAGTATGTGGTAAATCGTGAAATGATGCCAGCTGACAGTTAGTTACATCTGGTCTGAAGGACCCACAGCTAGGACATGGACAGAATGCAGGTACTGAGACACTGGATTACCATCTCATCAGCAAAGCAGAGCTAAACTGCTTTTTCAGAGGGGCTGCCTCCTATGATGCATTTATGAGATGATGTGATCTGACAAGTTAGTAAGGGTTTACCCCTCCTCTACTGGCGGAGACTTTCTTCCCACTTCTCAGCAGAGAGCATTTGCTGAGCTCGGAATAACCCTGTGGAGGAAAGCAGGAAAGCTGTTGTGTTCTCATACGCTGCATCCGTCTGAGGCATTTCTCTCCCCAGTGCCACATTAGGAGAGAAGATCCCTCTAACTCAGACTGGAATCCAGTATGGACAGAGAGCTCCTGGGCTGGAGTAGGAGAAAAGGGGAAACAGCAAATCATAACGTGAAGATCTGTGGAGTCAAACCATCAACACACAGAAACTGACGCATTACATAGTGAAGCTAATCCAAAGCGTTGCAGGGAACAGCATTATGGGTCGATGGGCTGGGATTTGGACTAGACGATCTTATGGGTCTTTTCCAACCTTAATGATTCTATGATTCTATGGTTATGTCTTTCAAGAGCAATAATAGGCTGCCCTAATAAGTATGTATCATGGGCAGTGGTGAGCTGGCGCATCTAGTAAGTAACACACAAATGAATCTTCACAGCAGATGGGTGAGTGGGGCACAGCGAGGGGAAAAACTCTCTTCCCACCTGAACCCACCCTCTTCCCTCACTCTGTGAGTAAGTGTGTCTCAAAAGAAAATCAGTTGATCCTCTTCAGTACGTAAAGCTCCATGTGCTACCAAGAATTTTTGGTAATAGTTTTTGGGTTTTGGAGAAAAACTAGAGCTGTATGAAAATAATTTGAGTGGTACAGTGCATTTTAGCGACTATCCCAAGACACTGAGTTCTGTTCAGAAGTGAAAGTCTGCAGTTTCCCCTCCAGCACATTGTTCCACCAGCACAGAACCCTGCAGGTTCATTCCTCTTTTAATTTGCACAGATCTATGTGAATTAACGAAAGCACATTACTAGGATATAATGCTAACAGTGGCTTGTCTGAGAAAGTAGAACTTCAAATATAAATGGGAAGATGTCAGGTGAAACTACCATATATGAGGACACATACAGATAAAGCACCATACAATCAAAGAATCGTTTAGGTTGGAAAAGACCCCTAAATTCTTCTAATCCAACCACCAACTCATCATCACCATGTCCACTAATCATGTCCCTCAGTGCCACATCTACCCAATTTCTACACTGGCACATGAAAAAAAAACCCAAACTTTTTTGTCCTGTGGATGGGTAGTACACTCCTTACATGAAAAACAGCATGGGCTACACACATTTGATTTCTCAACTGTGAATTCCTGAATGATAAGTAAATAGCATAACACTTAATCCTTGTTTCATCTATAAAGATTTCTTAAAACATTTTTTGTTCTGTAGACAGTTAACAAGGATCTCGTGTGGAAAGAAGTGGGTGGAGTGTGCATACAAAGGTATATATACTCATGGTGCTCATAGGTTTGGTAGCTGACAGCAATCATAGAATCATTCATTGGAAAACATGTTTCTACTGCTACCTTCAGGAGCAAATGATCAGTGAGTGCATGGGAGATGTAGGGAGTATGTCTGTCTCTGGTGACTGATGGGCTGGACAGCTGAGGGAGTATGCTGAGAGGGATGCTACTGTTTCCATGACCAGGTATTCATGCATTGTGCTGCACATCCAAGGCTAAGAGTCCCCAGCAGGTATCCTGACACATCTTGTTTCATCTTCCCAGGTTGGGGTTGTGCAAAGTGCATGCTTCAGGCACCTACATAATCACAAGTGTTGCAATAATACAGGCTCAAAAGGAGAAGTAAGCAAGGAAGACAGCATGATATACTTTTCTTGATTTGTTTCTAAATGTTTCTTGCTATTACACTCTAATGCACTATTGACTCCCTAACTCACACACCCAAATCCACAATGCATTGACTCTTCTGCAAATGAATAAACTCTTTTTAAAAAAGCACTGATGGTCTACTGATAGTTACTTCAGAGGTTAAAGTCTTCTGTGGCTTAGTAAGCTATATGGGAAGGTGAGGCTGGGGAGTGCTTTGGAGATCCATCATTTGTAGTGATCTGAAATCTTCAGATAGCTAAAGACCGCCTGGAAAGAAGAGTACCAGTGAAGAAAAGGAAGAACATTATACTTGAATTAGCAAGGATGATTAGGCAAAAATGCAGCACAGGGAATCTTCCACGTCTGAATACATAGCAAAAGGAAGATGAATTTTGCTCAAGCAAATATGAACATTTCAGCTAGAGTTATTCACATTGAAGGAAAAAGATCAAAGAAAAGCAGCTAAATTAGTCAGCTGAATTTTAATATGTTACTCAGTGAAGACTAAGGGAACTCTTACAGATGACAGTAGAAACACTTCCTAGAGATCAAAGTTTAGCTAGAGATAAAAGACAGAACAACAAACTAACGTTTTGTACTTTTTTTCCCCACCCCGATAACACTTCCTGTGCATTATTTATGAAGAGACCAGTAGGCCTGTTTTACTGGGAAGAATAAGTTAGATGCATCTTTGATGAAGCTCCTTAAATTTCAGAAAGCGTTCCAGTTGCAGTGGTCCCTGGTAAGTTTGCTATCAATTTCAACGCCATCAGAACTGGGCACATGGTAAATTTAACAATGAAAATAAACCAGACACTTTAAGTTCCTTATGGTGTGTCCCAAATAGCTTATAAAACACAAATGCTTCCTCAATCATTAGGGATAAACAGGTCCCTTGGCATTCTAAATAGGATGCAAAGTGTGGATCAAAATGGGTAATAAATTGAACTAATGTGGCAAAGATACAGGCTGATGTCAAACTGATGCTAAGGGACTGACTTATACTGAACTTCTCCTTGGAGACAACAACACAGAGAAATGGTTAGTGCTTCATTTCTAACACAGCTACCAAGCAGTCTGTTGCCATGCTACTGTATCTAAGTGGCATCTAACTGGTGCACATAAAGGAAAACCCCAGTTCCCTCAGTGCCAGTGCTGTTTGGACGCCAGCAGGAGACTTTCATACATCAGGTGAGAGCTTTCTCTTCCTCCAGCTGTTATTTGGACCAGAGTAAGTTGAGGACATGCCTTGCAGCAGTACCTCCACCTCTCCACAGCACACTCCTGTGATGACTGCTTCACCCTCTGCATTTGTGGGAGAGGGGGTGGAACTGAGCCATGTGCTAGATGACGTCTTTCACATCCCTCCGTGCTTGAACTCTCATTTTCTGTAGAAGAATTGAATATATTTAGTGTGTAATATGCCTTTGGGGTAACAAAATGAGAAGTAGAATTTTCCAGATAAAAATTTAAATCTAAATTTACAATGGCAAATTTAAAGAATGCTGGGAAATAAAAAGGTGCTGAAAGGGAAGATGGGAGGCACTAAACAGCTGAAAATGCAGAAAAATACATTGTGGAAAGAATCAAGAGAGATAGAAAATAAAAATAAATAAATGGTAGCATGAGTGAAGGTTAAGAAAATATTCCAGTAGAGTTACAGGACAGGAGTTGAAATGGTCAATAGACTCCCCTTCATCTGGTGTAAGATCTTCATTCTCTTCAATTCCCAAATCAGGGACAGTATTGTTTGAGTCCCAGTGTTACAGAGATGCAAGGTCAGGGACCTATCTCCGGGCACAATCAGAATCAAACCAGTGTTCATCACAATCCTTCAAAACTTGAACTTTTGAAACCCACGCTATCATTACAAACTTTTTCTTTCTCATCCAAATATCCATTTTTTTATGGTTACTCCTCACACTGAATCAATTATAAAAAGCACAGCAGATATTGAGCAACAAACAGTTTGAGCTGCACTTTCAGATGCCCACATACTCTTCATCCCTCAGTGTTTTGGGAGCAGCCGGCTGGCTGGCTGGCTGCAAACACAGATTGCAACACAAAAGTTTGACTGAAAATGACGGTGGTGCTTTTCTATGGATTTCATGAGCAGTGCTTGGAAACACCTTATCATCAGCCCCTCTCTGATGTTTCATGGGTCAGCTTTCGTTCACCCTGAGCCATGTCAATGCCAAGTCTCCTCTGGAGTTTCTCCAAAGTTAGCTGCATAGCGCATACATGGAGAGAGAAAACACCACAGAAAGGAAATTAGGCCTGGTTTGGCTTCTTATCCAAGATGCTGCCAAACACCATCCCCTTCCTGCTATGAGCTGGACAATACTTTCTCTCAGAGGGAGATATGGTCTCCAGGATGGGTGAGAAGAGCCTCGGCCCAAGTACAGTGGAAGTTGTGACAGAGCTGCTGCTGTCTCTCTGCCTGAGGACAACATGTCAGTAAGAGAGCTCAAATTTAATCATTCTAGGTGCTTTCACAGTCAGTGACCTCATAAAATGCTATCAACTGTGTATGACAACTGCTCCTGTCTCTTCTCACCTCTTCAGTAACATAAAGTCTTAAAGTGACAAGCTGCTTAGGCAGAAGATCCAGAAAAGAGCTCTTTCTAAGTATAAAAAAAAGTCTGACAACCCCCCATCATCATCTCAACAAGATGTAGAGGGAAAAAAAAAAGATAAAAACCCACAGCCGTCATGGCTACTTTATGGAACAGCACGAGATGCTGCCTCTTTGCATGGTCCATGTCCTCACACACCAGAGTGTTCGGGAGCCAAACAGCAAAGGCAGAGCAAAAGCCATCAGGTGGTTTACAACCACCTGAGGAAGCTGAACATTGATAAGCTTATGGATCCTGATGAGATTCATCTCAAAATCCTCATGAAATTGGCTGACATATTCACCAAGTCACTCTCAATGATACTTGAAAAGTTATGGTGGTCAGGTCAAGTCCCCAGTGACTGGAAGAAAGGAAATGTCACATCCATTTTTAAGAAGGGTAGATAGGACCACCCAGGGAAATACTAAACCGTCAGCCTCACCTTTGTGCAGGGGAAAGTCATAGCACAGATCCTTCTGGAAGCTATGCTAAGGCACATGAAAGAGAGGGAGGTGATACAAGGCAAGTAGCATGGCTTCACCAAGGGCAGATCCTGCTTGACCAACCAGGTGGCCTTCTATGGTGGGGTTACTGCATCAAAGGACAAGGGAAGAGCAAGCGATGTCATTTATCTGGACTTCAGTAAGGCCTCTGACACAGTTCCCCACAAATCCTTCTCTTCAAATAGGAAATATATGGATTTGACAGGTGGAGTGTTCAATGAACAAGAAAATGGTTGCAAGATTGTACCCAGAGAGTAGTGGTCAATGGATCAATGTCTGGATGGAAATAAGTGACAAGTGGTCAGTACTGGGACTGATGCTTTTCAGTATTAAAGACACTGACAGTAGGATTGAGTGCACACTCAGTAAGTTCGCAAGTGATGTCAAGCTGTGTGGTGTGGTCAACATACCTGAAGGATGGGATGCCATCCCAAGGGACCTAGATGTGTGTACTTTTCAGCTGGCATAGATCATTCAGAGGAAGGTCTGGAAGATAAATTCATCATGCTCTTACCAACCTGAAGTAACTAACTAGGGTACATATCCAGCCAGGAGCACTGCAAAAAAGACCTTCACCCTACAGTGGGCTGAGGACAGCTGACATAGACTGATTTAAGTGATATGCCATTAGAGCTCTTCTGAATGACTACAAGCTATTATGTGGCCTCATACTTAAGCATTTCTAAAAGGCATATTATTTAATTGACACAGCTTTATAGCTCCTTTACAGCCATTAATTTTGCTCATATTGTGGCAATCTGAATACATAGTTGTCATTATGGTACTATCAGTGCATATACACCTACAAGAAAAGGACAGAGAAGCTGTCATTTGTGGCATAGAAATGTCATCTCAAATCTAACAGTACCAGTACAATTTGTACTGCAGGAATGCAAGTCACCTTAATCCTTAGCATGAATGACTTCAGGGATGCATATTCCTAGCATTATGTTAATAGCAATTCTCACCACTTCCAGAAACACACTGGTCCCATGGTACTGAATATATCAAGGCAATGGCTGCAGTCTGCTGCTATAGTTCCCCTGATTTTCTATAATATTTCTAGCTGGGTCCCTGTATCAACTATGAAAGTAGAGGACACCAGAAGAACTACTGCTACTATTATATTATGACCTACTGAAGAGAGGAAAGCACAGCTATATTTAAATCAGTGTTCCATAGAGAGTGTTCTGAGTTGGCAAATAAGTCCTTATACGTTTACCTGTCATAAGATTGCCATATATTAATGCAGTAATGGTGATACATTTCAGCAATTTCTTCTTCCTTTGCTGATCACATATTCCTGATTCCTTTTTAGCTTGACTCTCTTTAGATTGCAAATTCTAATTTGCAAGCTTAAAATACAAATTCTGTTTATGAAGATAAGATTTCGTAAATATTATATCTCCCCTGGAAGAGGAGGAAATTATTTTACATTCTCTTAAACAAATTATTTAGATAATATCAAGTCTGCTCCAGGTTAAAATTTTTGAGATGTAAATACATTTTAATATGCCAGCCTTGTAGCAAGTATACGATAAACATCCGTGCTATTTTAGGCTTTTTAGAAGTTGTTATGTTTCAGCAATACTCAGTAGCAGAACTACTGCAGCTAGAAAAGTCATGCTGGATTGTGGAAAGAGAAATGTAAAAAACAAACAGAACATCTTAAAACAGATATCCAGGCTGCACATATCTTGAAGGGCACTGAGGGAGTTCCCACCTTCTCCCCACTCTGTTCAGCTCAGAGTACCAGCTGCAACACAGCCTGCCCTTACAGTGGGTGAAAACAGTTGGAAGTATTGCTCTGGTGACATAAGGCAAATGGGGGCTGGATGAGGAAGATTTAGAACTAGAAGACACAAAAACTACAGTTAAAAGGTTGGGTAATTTCCAGAAGATAGCAGGAACTCCTCATTTTCACATGCTGACTCAGTTAAACTTAGAAGAGAAGGAAGAGAAAAGGCTAGGGCTATGGATTCAGACTCACCAGCCTTCCACTGAGCTCCACAAGCTGGGAGCTAAGAGCACCCGCTCCTTATGTCCACCACAGTGAGACACAGGAGATCCTGCCTGCTCTGTCCTGGTACCACAGCAGCAGGAAGAAGTCAACTGTGCCTCCTATAAGAGCATGACCTGCCACAGTAAAAAGCAGTGGCTTTGCTGAGCCTGGCTCTCTCAGCACTGAGATATCTCCAGTCAGCTGGTTGAGAGTGTCTTGCCTTGCTTAGTCAAAGGCTTTTGAACCACAGCCACTGGTGAATTCCAGGCTAGATATTGTTGTGAGTACCAGATTCACCCAGTTTCTACCGAGGCCTACATTCAGTAGGAACTTCCACCCAGGAGGTCCTTGCTTTATCTAGCAAGGTACAGCTGGGATCCAGGCAGCCTTGTGAATGTGAATATGCTGAATAAGCTGGCTTTTTGGACTGGTGTATTATTGTCATGGAGAGGACCAATACCTTAGCCACTGCAGCTGTCAGCAGCTATAGGCCTGACCTGTCTCCAGATTGGGCTACATAGCAGGTCTGGTCTTCTTCAGCATCTTCATCACCTGGATAAATGGATAGATTGCACCCTCAGCAAATTTGCTGATGATATGAAGCTGGAAGGAGCAACTGATTTCTTTACCTTGAGGGCTACAGAGCACTGGAACAGATTGCCCAGAGAGATTCTGGAGTCTCCTCGGGATGTATTCAAAACCTGTCTGGACTCTTTTCTGTGTAAGCTACTGTAGGGAACCTGCTTTAGCTGGAGGTTGGACTTGCTGATCTCATGAGGTCTCTTTCAGCCATTACAATTCTGTGATTCTGTGATGCTGGAGAGGGTGTAAAGGGTGCCAGTACACTCAGCTGTTGGGAAGAAGTCTCAAATTTTAAACCTAAAGTAGGGACATGAATAAGCACTGCTCAGGGATTGTGCTGGAGCACAACTGCCCAACTTCTGTTGGAGAATGAAGAGAAAAATTGAAGAGTTAAATATTCACTGAGAAAAGACACAGTAGTTATTAGTTTGACCAGAAAGGCTGGGATATTTCATGACCTACATTAAAGGGATATTGATTTCAGGGACTCTTAGATTATTTCCATTCTGTGAAAGGGGGAATTTCTGTGCTCTGAGATGGCAGAAGTGCCATCTTTAAGAAAGTTTTTTTGGAAACTATATATATGCAGTAAGCGTTGGTTCTAAAATAAAGTACGGGTATAAAATAATAAAACTAATCAGGGCATGTTATAAAGTAATCATCTGTAAAAGGGCCTTGAATGCTAAATTTAATGCAGACTGAGTTTCTATGGTTATGCAGTATAAACCTTGAAAACATTAGTATATATATGTTGGAAATACTGACAAGCCATGAACTCCAGTACTGTGACCAGCTAATTGAATCCACATTCCCATGCATTTGGGGAATCAATAACTGTTAGAGCAAAGGGCACTGCCTTAAAATCCCAATGAGCACTTCGTGCAAAGGGGAGGGTTATTGGAGTGAAAATCTGCCTGTAAAACATGGTTGGAGCACGTGCCAGATGTCTGTCAGAGCATCATGTCTGAAAGACTTAGTGCACTAAATACATGCACAACCTAGCCCTGAGCAAACACCATCATTTTTTCTTTCTTCTAGATTTAGGATGATAAATGGCCTGCTGTGCCAGCCTCAAAAATTACCAAGCTCACGGATCTTGTGCTGAGCTAAGTGATACTGTTAGACGCCAGTATCTTGATCCGGGTGTGAACACGCCAGGGAGAAACTGGGAGTGGGGAACCTATTCATAGCAGCACAGACTGCTAAGCACTGGCGTAACAAGCCTGACTAGTGACTTGTTACTTACTCATGCATGAAAATGATGCCTTATGCTACATGGGCTGCTGCTCAGTAATAACCCTGGGGCAGGCAGCTGGTGGTGGGAGGACCCGAGCACCTTCTCACAGGAGCAATATCCACTGGGATGTGAATGCTGCTCTTACTCCTTAACAGGGATGCATGTTGGCCAAGGTGTGCCACCAGAGTAGTGCTAAAAATATTAGATGGCTCTTAGGTGTGCAAGCTATGTTCATTCTCAATAAAAAGCCCACTGAGGTTGCTTTCAAATGGGTTTGGTTTTCTTTTTCATAGCTAAATGCTGTCTCACGTTGGTTCTAGTGGTGGGGTCAGATAAGGACACTGTGAGATGGTCTGTGTGTGTGAGAGAATTTTTCATGCTTGCAGAGGAAGAGGGAGGGAGAAATAGGAATGATAAAAATATAACCATCAATTAAATACCACACATGCTCCAAAAATCCCAGGGAAAATGTTCAGTGCCTATTTCTCATCCTCCTGCTTGCAGCTACCTTTGGTAAAATACTAAATCATGTTTGTGTTAGTACGGTGGATCCGGCAAAGTATGTGAGCACTGCAGACATAGGGGAGTTTCCGTTGCAGCTACTCACACAGCACATGTTATGGGAAGATTTATTGGGTTGGGATCTAGGAGAGAGTGGAGCTTTAAAAGCTCTTACAGGTCATATTCCCTTCAGGACTACCTGTTGTGTGTAGCTGGGTCATTTCCGACAGTTTGGTGCTTTGACTGTGACAGCTCTCCTCGTTTCTGACAGCTCATCTGAGCAGCTCTGCTGCATTGTTTTCTGCCTCTGGGTTGCTTGTAATTGCTTTGCTTTGATTGTTTATTATTTGTTTGATGTCTGTGTCAAGAAAGTCTCTTCCCTTTTTTTTTTTTTAACAGTAATACTCCCTTGCCCCATGGCTGAGACGTGTAAAAATGAAAAATACAAACCTACCACATTTCTGCTATTAAAAACAAAACAAAACAAAACAAAAATTCTCAACATTTACAAATGTTGAGAACACTCACTCTTACCACCTCCTCAGCCCTTACTTGGGCAAACTAATCCAGGCAAACGAGCCTTCTTGTGATAAATGAAGTGGTGGCCTTACGGTTAGCAGAGATACTTAATTGTATGTAAGAGCCAACGGACTACACGAGAACACAGCCCACAGCAACTCTGTGAGCATGCAGAACAAGGGAATTCATTCTGACAGCTGGCCACATGGGCAGGGCAGACAGTGCCTGCAGAAGCAGAATTTGGGAGCGCCAGGCCAGCTGCAGTTTGTGTCTGCCTGCGGCACAGCCACGCAGGCCCAGGCTGCTGCAGATACTGCTGTGAGAACACAAGGGCCAGGGTGCCTGGCAGACACCAGCAGCAGTGCTTCTGACCTGGTCTTTCCTCTTCAAAGCTAGGGACCCTGCACCACTTCCCCATGCTGCTTCTCCTCTCCCTATGGCCTTGGGAGTTACACCCTACTGTAACTTCGGCTTTCTTCCTGGTGGAACCCAGCAGCCTGAAGACAATGTAATATTTCTCTCTGGGAGTCATCCTGTCTCCGCCACAGTTTTCACTCAGATCTGGAGCCTCTGAATTTTGTAGCATCCGTTGGCCTTGGAGGGCAGACTGGGAAGATGACCAGGTTTATTCTCTCTCCCTGGAATAATCAAGTAACCGTGTTACAGAACCATGTAGACATGGCACTGAAGGACATGGTCAATGGGCATGGTGGGGGTGGGTTGGTTGTTGGACTAGATGATCTTAGTGGTCTTTTCCAAGCTTAGTGATTCTGATTCTACTCTACGATTAGATGTTTTGTTCCCAGTGTTTCTGAAGAAAGGGGAGAACTAGAGTGGGAGGGGGAGTAAGGGCCTGCAGGGGAAAAGAGAAGTAAAAGAAAGGAGAAATTTTGGCATGCTGTCTTGCCAAAACGTGCACTGCAGATGGAAAGGCACAGATGGAGCACTTCCACTGACAGTTCAAGAAATCAAGTGTGTGTGGAGTAGTTCAGAGTGGCAGCAGTTTCACTGTGTAGCTGTATTATTACCCACTGCAGCAGCAGTTCTTAAAGAGCCAGGCTGTCAAATCAGCAGTGCTTTAGGAGCCAGCACATGTGAATATTGTCACCCTAAAAATCTGCTGCAGTAACACCTTGCCTGGCACAATGAGCTGAAACATTTTGTTTCAGCTCACCTTATGATTGCTCTGAGAGCACATATGAATTAAGCCATGCTCTTCTGAGCTTCCCTGTAGCACAGCCACTAAACAGCAGATGTACGAAGGCAGATCTGCCTTCCTTTGTGCTCAGTGCAGCGTAAGTCTGAAGAAGAGAATTTATGTTGTATGCAATAGTGGCACTGCCATGCAAGCAGAGAGGAAAAGGATCCAAAGAAATGGCATAAAGCATTTTGCAGGTACTGTATGCCAGGCTTCGTTTTTAGAAACACTGAAATGACTGAATAGTCCCTGCAGCACCATTCCTGTAAAGACCTGTCAAGAATTTCCAGTCTAATTAGCCTTTCGGTAAGTCTAGCTGCAGACCTCGATATCTTCTCTGTTAAGAAGAGACCTGTGGCCAGATATTCCCCTCTCTCTGTGGGAAAGTATATCTCTAGTTCCTAGACTCCTGTTTACCATGGAGCCAACGTCCAGCATGACTTCTGCAGCTGGTGGCAGGGTAGGAAAAGCTGTTACTGTGCTCTGACTCTGACTCATGGCACCATTTCTCCATGTCCTCTAGATACTCAAATGGATGATTTAGAGGATGTTAACGTGGCTAGAAGCCTCCTTGAATAGCAACTGAGCAGAGAGATCCGGCCATCCCTCTAACACCTTTTTCCCTGTCCCTCAAGAATATCTTATGGTAATTCATTTCATTACCTTGACCTGTTTTGTTTTGCTTCTTTTGCTATAGGAGACTACAGCCTGGCTTAACACTATTAAAATACAAGAATTCAGATTATGAAAAAGTATTCCTTATCCATCTGTCTGTCTGTATTATTGTGAGGGCAGCTGTCACCATCACATCTAAGAAGAAAAAGAGCTTTTGAAAATAACTTCTTTTTCAGATGTTGTGAGTCCCAGCATAGGCACTTTCTTGACTTTCGCATTCTGATTTTTATCCTGCTGCAGTAAGCAAATGGGAGCTGGAGATATCATTAACAGCTAATTTAGACTGGCAATTAGGCAAAACCTAATGGTCTGCTCTCAGGCTGGAAACTAGCACTGCTAGTTATAGGCTGTAATTCTGACACTGGCTCTTTCCATGGCCAGGATGAATGCCTTTCCCTTATGTAAAATGAAGAATTACCATTCCTCATGAAACTACATGCTGTTGGGGTTCATTACCAAGTATTCATAAAATATTTTAGAAAGGAAAGTTAGGAAACATTATTTTGACATTTTAATGTGCCTCCAATCTTCCACTCTGATCATTTCAAAATCTGTCTAGGGTAAAAGATTTCCCATTCTTAGCAGATTCACCACATAAATTCAGTAATAACTTCAGTCCAAAAGACACCTAGCTCAATGCAACTGATTAACAGACCAACATTATACGGTTACAGCTTAGTTAGCTAGAGAGATTGCTCAGGCAGATAAAAGGTGGTGGTAATTGTTTGACCATATTAATCAAACAACATTTTCAATTGAGTCTGTGTGTATCTGGAATTCAATAACATCATGGAATATGGTACACTTTAATATGTAATGTCAGTGGATTTTCTTCATATTTTTTTCATTTTTTTTTTCTGATACTGTCCTAAACTGCAAAAGGAAGGTTAAAAGCACCATTAAAAAGACCATTGAAAAAAGTCTTTATGAAGAATCTGCAAGCACAGTATTATCCTCTCTCAAGGAAAAGAAAGGCTCAAAGCATACATTTTCACTTAGAAACTCTCTGCAGCTGCAGCCCCTTGATTGAATCTGTTTACGTGAGAAATTAATCTTTAAGGAAATCAAATAAGAGTGACCCTCGCTTTCCTCCCCTATTGAGCTGGGCAGGACTCTGTTCTCTGCCTTAAGTAGGGAGGCCTAATACATGGAGTTAAAAAAAACCTCTCATCTCTTGTCTCTATGCAGATGCCTCAGGAAGCTCTGATTGCAGATAGAAAGAAGAAAAAATCTTTGAAGGTGCTATGATTTCATAACATTGACACCAGAGAGACAGACAGTTGCCCCTGGGCTCAGTGTCAGGAATTAGTTCTGTGGAGCACTAAATAATGGTGATAATTATATATACACTGTATGTCATTCTGTCTCTCACCAACATTTTTTTGTCATCGAGTCACCCTAATTGTTTAGCCAGTTCTCAGTGCTTTTATTATCAGGAAAATATGTATTATGAGTTAAAAAAATGACCCAGCTGTCACACACAAAGGTTGTAAATGACCCATCCAGTGGCTTTGCTCATGTTTATTCTTATAGAAGCAGGGATGAGCATTAAATCCTGTCTGGCAAGGACTGTTGATGACTGGACTCAAGCCTAGTGTGTCATTTCACAAAACTGAAGAAAAATCCAAAAACTTGAAATTAATCTCCCCTTTCAAAGTTGTAGTTGTCTGCGTGGGGTTCCCTATTAGTCACTATATTTGAATCATGGATTCATTAAGGTTGGAAAAGACCTCCAAGATCACCAAGGTTAACCATTGGCCCATCCCCACCATGCCCACTAAGCATGTTCCTCAGTGCCACACCTCCAGGGACGATGACTCCACCACCTCCCTGTGCAGCCTACTTCAATGCCTTACCACTCCTTCTGAAAACAAGTCGTTCCAATATCCAACCTGAACCTCCCCCGGCACAACTTAAGCCATTACCTCTCTTCCGAATGCTGTTACCTCAGAGAAGAAGCCAATCCCCACCTCAGTACAACCTCCTTCCTGGTGGTTGTGGACAGCAATAAGGTCTCCTTTGAGCCTCTTCTTCAGCCTAATAAACCCAGTTCCCTCAGCTGCTCCTCACAAGACTTGTGCTCTACACCCTTCACAGCTCCATTGCCCTTCTCCAGACACACTCTGGTGCCTCAGTGTTTTTATTGTAGTGAGGGGCTCAAAACTGAACTGAGTACTCAAGGTGCAGCCATCAGATTTACCATGGGATGCTGGCACTGAGTCTGTGACTTAGTCTCATTTTTTTAGAACTTAATGAGAAGTGGAAATAATGCCAAAGTAATTTATATGAGTGGGACATTGTTAAGAGACACTTCCTGACACACTATCAGCTTCCATTTCGCATCTCAGTCCAAAGGTGTGATGCTACAGATAATGCCTTTCTCACAAGATTTCATTCTTGACACTTGTTCTGAACCATAGAGCACAGTCCTCTGGAATAGGAAATAGCAGGTTTTTTCCAGCATAATTTGGAGGGCTTAGGGCCTTGTTTTCATTTGCTGATGTTCTAATTTTTGGTTTTTTTTTAATACCACTGGTGAAATATTTAATATGTAATGCCTTAGAAGAGAATTACTTGTTTTGGCTAATTACATAGTCCTGTGATCACTGGTCTGTCCAACATTTAGAATTCTCTCTTTCAAATTCTTCCTTCTACAGTGGCTTAACGCATCTAAGTAGATATGTGGCAGATATTTATGAGAAGCATGAAAGTGAATAAAATAGGAGAAGCCAGATAAATTAGGAGTCTAGGGATGTTTGCATCAATTCTTCAAGAGTGTTCTGCAATTTGAGGAGTTTACTGTCTGCCAGTTTATTTTTAGTTTGTCTCTCCCACACTATTCATGCTTAACTGTGATTAGCCTTTACTGTGGTGAGGTTTATAAGCATGTTATGTGAAGATTCACATCAGACAGTGCATCTTCCACATACATCAAAGATATCGCTCTTTCACTTTTGGTAAGAGCATCGTAGACAGAAATACTCAAGGTCTCTTTAAAACTGTATTTGACTGTAACTAGTACTGCATTTCTGCTCTTTAAAGGATGGGACTACAAATTCAAAAGCATATCTATAGTTGTCTTTCTAAAATAATTGGATGTGTAGACCAGACGTTTTAGGAACAGACTATTAATTGCATTGCTTTAGGCTCTTCTAGCAGACAAGGTTGGTGAGATAAGAACATAAATATAAGAGAATCTATTTTCCAGGACAATCATCCCAAATCCGATTTATAAACTGTTAAACATATGAAGGGTAGACTGAAAAATTATTGGGAAAATGTAATGCCCTAGGCCCCAAAGCTATTGGCTTCCCTTTGGTGAAGCTTAAGGAGAAGATGCTTTCACAGTTGATACTCACAGATTGTTGTTTACAACCCAACAAAGCACCTACAGCATTATGATGGAGATCAAACACATCTCATAGATTTTACAAGAATTTCAGATGCCACTTTTGCCCCTAGTTGTCACATCTTGTGAACTATTGTGGGACAAAATGCTCTGGCAGTTGATGTAATCTAGCCCTTGGTTTCTAATAGCATAGTCACAGCTATTTATAAAGTACAATAGAATTTTGCCTTATATCCTTGATATAAATGTCAAGTGCCCTGCAGTACTACATACTGTTCCTAGATAAATGATCCATTAAAACCATCCATGTCAGAAAGCAAGGTTTCACAACACTCTGGAAAGAAATTAAATTGGCTGGTTTGAAAAGACCATGTTGACATGCAGCATAGTTAGCTTCTTCATTTGTTGCATCCACCATGTGTTAGCTCTTTAAGGATACTCTGTCTACAAAGGGGAATAGGGAATTCATTTAGCTGTCTTAAACCCTTAGTTACAGGGCTGTGCAACTTGACAAAAAATGTGTAGATTGCACCAATGATGAGGAACCCAGGCCAATAGGGAAGTGTGAAAATGAAAAAAAGAATTTTAGAACATACTAATCCTACTGCAGATCCTCAGGTTGCATGGGGCCAAGAAGACCTATTTTATTCCTTGAGATAACAGTGACCAAATATCACAGTACATTGGGCAGATGGGATTGGATTATACTGTTGAGTAGTGCCAAATGCCTAACAATCACAGCAGACATTTCAGCTATTAGAACTCTGGGGCAAAGTTTCTGTAAAAGCTTGTCTTGGTCTTTCCATTACTTACAGAAAGTGCAGTTATT